>JAWZYV010013354.1:0-118277 GCA_038373885.1 Cheiracanthium punctorium | reverse complement strand
GACAAAAGATGGATGCATGACAAGGTTGACAATGCATCAAAAGTTAATCTTGTTACAAAAACGTGAGCGTTACAAGTTTCCTATGGGGACATGGGTGAGGCATGCACAAGGCATTCAAGTTCCGATAGGGGGGAAAAAAGAATGTCAAGTAGCACCTATATGTGTACCAAAGCATGAAAACCAAAGTGACAGTGTGAGAGAGAGCTTCTTCACTCCTATACAATTGTCTGGTGCTGATCCTTTTACAGCCTCAAACTTAAGACATTCAGTGGAGTCTTTATAAGACAGTACTCCCTAACCTTTTTATCGCGGAACGGTCAACGCTGTGGAGGTTGGGGACTAGGGCTGGGCCAAAAATCGATAAATACTGACATATTGGTTTTATTTCAACATCAGATATCGGATATTCCCATTTTCATTTCAGTGAAATCGCGAATTCGATAAAGTTCAAAAATACAGGCCGGTGATAAGAAAATCCCGAGATCAATACCAGCTTGTGATGCTTTTGCTACTGCTTTCTCTCCGTTGATGGCGATACCGGATCATGGGAAAAACAGCTGCTTCACTACGGGAATCGCTGCTGTGTGTTTGTTATCGTAGAGGATAGTTTTTTCCTCCCTCTCAGCTCCACAGAAAGAAAGCAGGGAACGTTAATTTCGAAGGTGATGTAGCTTATAGTGTGTCGTTCTGCTCGTGGTAGATATCTAGGCACAATAGTAGTTATTATTTAACGATGACTTTGCGTGAAGGATATTATGATGCGCAAACGGCTATTTCAAGACAATAGAGCTGCTGACATTTGGTTGGATTGATAATATCTGATAAAGCAAATGTTTTATTGGAAATAATAATTTAATCTAAGTGTGGTACCGTGTACATTAACAGGAGCTGGTGCACGTAAAATCTGTCATGGCTCCTAAGTCCCCCATGAATGATACCTCTGGAGGTCTCTCATAGCTTAAAGGAAGATCATGGTCATCTAAGCTGCCAGCCTTCATCATCAAATCTATGCGTATGGTTTATTAGCCTAATTACCATAATAATTATATCCATCGGAGCATGTTTTTATTGATTCTCGACCCCCCCCCTAGACTCTGCACCTCGATTGATATATAAAATTTCGGATGCTTTGACACCAAACTAAACCTTTTAATCTTACAGGCCCAGGGGGTCATATGAAGCACCCCTGTATTTTCAATTTGGGCATTTTAAACACTAGCCGCCTCCGGCAGCATCTCCAAAGCCTTGAAACCATCCCAGAGCCAATTTCTACATGTTTGCAGTCTTTTTAAGCCCCAATCATGGTTAATTAGTCTAATTACCATAATTAATTAACTATCCATTGGATTATTTTTTTATTAATTCTTGACCCCCCCCCCTTAGGAACCCCCCATCGTTACATAAAATTTCGAATGCTTTGACACCAAACTTAACCTTTTAATCTTACAGACCCAGGGGGTCATATGAAGCTCCCCTGTATTTTCATTTCGGGCAGCAAGTGGTTTTACAGTTTGTTTATTTGATTGCTTACATTTCAAAAACACTAAAATTAAGTGTGAAAAATATCGATATATTATGATATCGCAATATAAGATGGTATCGATATTTCAAATTCCAATATTGTCCAGCCCTATTCTGGGACTACTGTTATAAGAAACCCTTATAAATGTAAAATTGACAGCTAACTGAATACATTTTTCCATTTATGTTTCAATATACAGGTTGTTTGTGGTGTTGTCACTATATTATCCCTTTTCTTTTGTTAATGATTAATTTAATTTACCTCTACCCGGGACGTTTTAGTAATTTAAGATCTTTCTAGTTAAAATTTTAAATAACCAGTATGTAATTTCTTACTTTTGGGGTGCTCTTAATTATTTATTTTGTTTAGCAGTGTAAAGTGTTCTCTCTTTTGTTTACCTTTTTTTGTGATTAAATTTTTTCTTCACCGGCCATTTTTTCGCCTTTAGGGTGTTTAAAATTAATATTTACTTTTAATTGCCGTTCTGTGGGTAATCAGGAGTTTAAAATATAGTGGCTGTACTTCATACCTCCCTTTTCATTAAAGTTGTTTTGATGGGATCTTTTTTAAAATTAATTTTCGTAACTTCCCGTAATCCCACTTTTTGGTTATTTTATTACTTTATTTCTCCTGTTAGGCGTCTCCCTGTAAATTTTCGACAATTTTCATCATCTTTTAAGCTTTTCTTGCTTTTTTGAGCTATTGCATCATATCTCATGCTAGTTGCATCAGGGTTTGGGGTGACGCTATTTTTGTTCCTAATTTCCTGCCTTTTTGCCTGCTAGATTGTTCTAGAACTCTCTTTTCCCCCCGCTTTTGGTCCCAGGTCGGACTATCCCGGAATGACTTGGTGTGCACTCTCGGCTCTGATTGGCTGAGGGGGGTTGCTCCGGAGCGGTGATGGAGGCAAGCGCGCAACTTTTCGTTCCGTTTTCACTGGGACGCTTCAAGATGTTAGTTGGCTAGTTGAGTGCTAGATCTTCTCCCTTTTTTTTGCCATTCCGAAATGGCGACGCTAAGAAAGTGATGCTAAGTTAGCTCAGGAGGAGAGCACTTGGAGTGCAACATGATCGACACAATTAACTCCTCACCTTTATTTAAAATGTTTGCATAGGCGCGGCCTCATCGTTTAGACATCTGTGGCTGGGATCCGCTCATGTGGGATAGGCAAGACAAGATAATGCTGCCCTTTCACTGCCGACCTGGCGCGGGATCTCGAGGCAATAAGGGAACTTCGACGCGAGGATCCGGCATCTTACTGCTGTCAGCATGTTGTTTAATGCCAGCCTGCAGACGCCATTCGAGACCCCCTGCGATTCCTGCATGAGGGATGTTGCCCCAATGTCTGGTGAGATAAATTTTACCATTTTTTTGCTATCTTTGAGAGTGAGGCCCTACCAACATCGGAGGGACATTTACGGTCACCGGGCTCGTGGATCGACGTAGTAAGCTCATCCAGTGCCAAGAAATCTTTTGTTTAGCTGCAGATCATTAAGCCCTTGGGAGGCGTGCCATGTAACACCTTTTTATTCTTTTTTACCTTTCTTTTCCCCTTTTAATATGTCAACCCCCCTTTTTTTTAATGCTCTGTTAAGTCCGTCGATCATGTCATAAAAAAAAAAAAAAAAAAAAAACTAAAATGGGATTGAGATTAGGTGTCAAGCGTACTACTGAAATTTGCATATAATATGTATGACGATTTATTTCCTTTTGGCAACGACTATCTATTCAATAGCTTTGGATTTGATGTGAAAGTATAATTTTACCTTAACGACCTAATTGTTAAATTTTGGTTTGCAACCATGGGTACCTAGGGGTTATAATTTGATTTTTCTTCCACAATATGTATGTGTATGAATTGATTGTCAGGTTTAATTGTGCAGTGCCAAAAATCATGGTAATTTGATTATAACATATGCAATTGATTAAAGCAAGTATTGTGTTCAAAATTAGTGTGCTGCCTAGATGAGAGTAAATTTTCCTTTTTTTGTCATCATTTCTGTATAATTGACGTTGCTGCTGAGCCCATCTAATTATTTGGTGTAATGTTTGTGGTACTGCACGTTAAGTTTAATAATTTTTGTCTTGATTTAATGTGTTAATTGTTAATAAATTAAGTTTCAATCCCTTCCTTTAGCTCTCCTCATTTCGTCAACACACAACACGAGGAAGGCAAGCGATATCCTGGGTTATTCATTCTAAAACACAATGCTTTTCTGATTTTTTTTTCTAACTGTGAAATTAAATTGCAGTGTTCCGTAATGGAACACGACATGTTCAGTAAAAGATTTTGGTTGTACAATAAAATAAGTAACATCAACATCATATATTTGTTACAATACTTTAAAGTATTAATTTAAATAGCCATAATTGTAGTAAGAAATACAGTAATTCATACATAGTTCTGAGAGACAAAATAGTTTCAACTGCAAGTATAGGGGTATGTTAAAAATAGAAAGTTTTAAATTTTTTAAAGCAATTTGCCTCAGTGAAGTTCATTTTTTTTTTTTGTAAAGACAAGTAATAGAGCATAACATTGACAAAAGATTTTTCAATAAACCTGAGCCGCAAGAATTTGACACTTCGAATATCAGTCAAAAACAAAATTTTTCAGATATTGGTCCTATAAAACTAAAAGTGCATTCGACTTGCCTCAACTATATAAGCATTTTTTATTAGTGCTAATACACCTCTTTTGCTATGGCAACTTGAAGGTGCAAGTTATGGTTACGCCTTAAAAAATGGCAAAAAACATTGAAAGTGCATCTTTTTGTGACCTTCAGTGACTTTGCGGCAATAATCTGCCACAGATTTCTCATATATTTCATAAAGTTCAATCTTCTAACATTCCATATATGAAACAAATTTTGTGACAAGTTGTTCCCACAAAGAGTTTTTGACCTTAGCATTTTCCATGTCCGAAAAAAACACCCATTTTTGTGTGCTGCACGACTTTTTTAGGGGGTGGCATAAAAAATGAACAACTCAACTTTGAAACGAAATATTCTGGATTTGCTACATTAATAAGATAAAGAATAACTGGGAATTTTTGGTGAATGTCTGAGATGGCATGAATCACAGGTGTGTCACTCTCTCAGATTCTTGCTCCTAAGCTTGTTTTTGCATAGGTGTAGGGTTTTTAACATTAGTCCTTTTTAGTTTTTTAAACTACTAAAGTTGTTCCAATGAAGAACACAGTGCATTTTAATATTATGCCAAAGTAGCAGCAATTAAAGAAAGGCATGCTATGTTATATTGACTAAAACATTATCTGCTCTTTATTAAATTTGATATCTCAACTTTTTTATTATAGGGTCTCAAGCCCCTTAACATCTTTAAATCATCAAGATGCTTTCATGCATCTCCACTCTCATATGCTGCTCAAAAGGTAATTTTTTTAATTTGTTTGTCTGTGAAATACATAATTATTTAGTTATATTGTGAATATTTTAATTTATAAGTGTATACTTGGCTCATTCAAACATGTCGTCCTATAGACCTAGATAAAGTACAAGGTCTAATCAGTGGTTCTCAACAGGGTTTCCATACGGTCGCATTTTTAGCAAAATGCGAAAAGACTATACAAAAATGAAAAAGTGAAGCAATACATTTTTGCTATTTTGCTATCGCCTTTGCTTTGAATAATAATAAAAACATATTTTATTTGTTAGTTTCTTTATTCTTGAAATTTTTCTATAGGAAAACCAATAAAGTATTGTATAAGCTTGATATAATGCAGTTTTATATAGTAAATATTTCTTGTAAAAGAATATAAATCACAGATAAGACATTTAATTTACTATAAATTTCAAGAATATTCAGTATTAATTCAGTATGTGTTATGTTGTTGAGCTTGTACTGTCTTAAAATTAAACTTGTTTTCTCTTAATGATAAGTACAATTATTAATTTTAATTTGAATTTTTAAAAAATGGTTTTTTACTGCTGTGTATTACCTCTTTAAAGATTTGATATTTAATTTACAAATGCAAATGAAACTATTAAGGCATCGGAAATGCTGTGTGAACTTGTATTTACAGACCTATTGGTATTTTAGCATGAAAATGTCGGGATGATATCTTAATTCTTTAAATTACAATGACTTAACCAAAAGAAAAATGTTAAAATAAGAACCCTTTTATAAGTAGAAATAAACAGCAACAAAAGCTATTTTTTTTTATACTGAAAGAGTAATATTAACCTTTTAAATGCCAATATTCCTATTTTGGAACATCATGTTTATTATTATTTTAAAAACTAAACTGTTATATCTATCCGTTTAAAAAATATTGCTTATTACTGAAAGTCTGATTGATTTTTTTGATATACTACAGTGAAACCTCTCTGAGCAGTCACCCCACCGTACCCAGAATATTTGGCTGCTCTGAAGTTTTTTTTTTACTATTATAAGATAATTGCTATAATGCGTAATGTAAACAAGTCTGACACACATTCCTGCAAATAAAGCAATCAAAGTGCTTTATTGATTGCTTTATTTGCATTCTATGCTGAAGAATGTGTCTTTGCCTGTTGACAATGACCTGCCATCCAAAGTATAGTTAACACTGCTCCACACACGTTCCACTTAAACAGCAATCACAACCATGTGACGTATCCTTTGAATTAAACTTTCCCATTATTTCAAAACTGCTGAATTTTATTATAAATATTGCTGAAACATATGGCAGTGGGAAACTAACGACTGGTGACGACCAATGGCAATTTTTTTTATAGCCACATGTGGACATTTAATTGACACTTGGCGAGTGGCGACCGCTAATTTTTACCTATATCGTGAACCCTTAAAGTATGAACTATACATCAAAATTTATATATTTTCAATTCAGCCTATTAGATTTAGCTGAAAAAAATCATAGCATGTTTAAGAAATGGTAAAATGTATAAACAGGGATGAGATTCTTCAGTTTTTTTAAGTTGATTTCAGCTTTTAGTGAATTAAGAGGAATTCACTTTTTTTTTTCTTCTCCGAAAATTCTACTTTTTTTCTGTGGATTCCTGATGGTAGTTATTAACTGTGTGATATTTTTATCTAGTACCATGTTCTGATGTTTTACTTCTTAAAACTTTAATATACATTACATACAAGTATCACATGTACAAATTTTTTACTCTTGCATGATTTCAGTTTTTTTTTTTCCCCTTCTTTCTGCCCATCTCATCCCTGTATAAAGAATGTTTACATTTCTATCTCACACGTGTAGTGTTGACTCTAGAAAAAAAGGGCCGCCGGGGGGGAAATTTTCAAAAGGGGCACCCTGTTCTCAAAAAGGGCACTTTGGGGTTCCACGAGAATGTACAGGTAGATAACATATAGAAACTGGTTTGAAACGATCTGATCCCTGAAACTTTAACATGTAGAGTTGTAATATGTGTTCTGACTTACAATGCATAGTAAGATTTTTTCCAATTTGTCTTAGTCCCCCCCCCCTTCTTTTGGAGAAAATATCCAGTAGAAGTAAGTGTAAGCGAAATAGGAAAAATAATTTGTTGATAATATTTTGGTCTAAACATGACATAAATATGTGAATTAAATCTACATAACTAGAAGTTTTGATAAAAAAAAAAACTTCTAGCATAAAGAAGTTTAAATATAAGTAATGTTGAATTTTCTGCTTAATTTTTTTTTCTCAAAATTACATGACATACATGTTTATTATTTATAAGAATAGTACATTTATTGAAGAAGGTTTCAGAACTTTTTAGCCAGACATGATTTGTTAGGCAGTAGGGGAAGGCAGAGGGACTGTTAATTTTTGTTCCTCAATTTTATCACACTATCACTACTGGACCACAATTACTGGATGACATTCATATATGATATTTCACCTATATTGGTACAAACTTTTAAACAGAAAAGGACTGTCAGTGTAAGTGGATTAGGGTAGATGCGTTTAGCATGTAATAAAAATCCTAAATTTTCTGCAATGCAGGATGTATAAAATTTAATTATATAAATCAGAATTTTATTTAAATTCTTTTGTTTGCAATAATTATTGAATGAGTACCAAGTAAAGCTTTTCAAAGTTACCCTTATTACTATTAGACATTATTAAAATTGCATCAAACAATTTAACTCATCCATCAATTGATAACTACAGAAATTGGGGAAATTTAATTCAGAACACAGAAGATTGCTGGAAAAAATGATAGTCATGCAAATTTTGTAATACATCCTATGGTTGGAATGTAGAACACCATATCAAATCAAATCACTGAAATATATTTGTTATTATTCTTTCACTTCTAATTTAATGCTTGCTCATTCATGAAAAGTGAATATAAGTTTTTAAAAAAGTACTATTTCTTTAAAATAAATAAAAATAATTACTACATGTAAGTTTTTTAGCAGGTATAAAATTAATATTTTTTTTAACTCACAGGATTGTCCAAAGGTATGTATGAAATAAAGTTTAAAATACTTTCAATAATTTATTTTTCGTAAAGCTTTATTTTTAATTTCTTGTAACATACTTAAAAAGGTCTCTTTAAAAACACTAAATTTTCTTTCTTAAACCTTGCTTTAATCTTTTTAAAATAAAAATAGTACTAATCAATATTTATTTTAACTATCAAATGTTTTTAATCGGCTTAATATAATTAAAATAATCAACATCCTGGTGCCAAAAGTACTTAAACAAATTATCTATTAATAAACCTTCCAGAATTCTTTTTCTTTTTTTTTTTTCAACTGAAAATAAGCTTAAATTGATGACAGTTTGTTTTATGAATAACCTAGCTGTTAACTTATGACACAATTTGTTTTCTGAAGACATTCTTTTCCAGAACTAGCTTTCTTTTGCTTTTATTATTATTTTTTTTCCTTTCTTCATTCATTAAAATGTTGAGAATTTTTAAAATCGGAAGGTGTATAATATGAATATTTAAAATACCAAATCTTGTCAATAGTCTGATTTACTAAATTCTGCATTTACTCCACTTTTATGTAATTAAAACTGTGGCGTAATAAGTGGGGGGGGGGGGTCCGCCCCGGCGGCAAAAAAACAAACATGGTGGCCGGCAGGACACTTGGAAATAATAAAGAGGAAAACTAAAGGACCGAAATGGGGGCAGAATGCTGAAACTTAGAAAGAATGGGGCGGCAAACTGAAAGACCGCACCGGGCGCCAATAACCCTAGCACTACATTGCTAAAGCAAAAGATCATTATTATGCTCTGATTTTGGCAAAAGCATAATGTGTTTCAATTGCTGTATTCTCAAAACGTCGCAAATCCCTCGATTTTTAGATGGATTTGAGTAGATAAAGCCACTGAACATGGTACACGGCTGAAGTGTTGAAGTTCCCACGTTCGGCGGGCCCCGCCCGCGCGACTGTCGGTCCGGAGTTTTGGTCGGTTTCATCCAGATGTACGCGTCAATACACATTAGAACTCCTTAATAAGTCACCCAACCAAGGCACACCCCCCCCCCCCTTAGAAGATATCCCTTGTCTAGGCTTGCCACAACAAACAAGCAAATCCCGCAAATTTTCGAATCGCAAAACGTCGTTTTGCTAAGGCATTCTTTCTGTATCATCTGCAATTATATATGATTAGTAAATAACTGTTATACATTACGAATAATATGTACTAAGAAAGCCGATTAAAAAGAGCAAATCGTTTAGGGGGGGGGGACTTGCTAGTGTTGCGAAACTATTAAAGACATCGAGAAGAGCAATAATTATATACAGCTGGCGACGAACTGTGGTATAATGATTGTTTGATAATTCGCAACTACATATTTATCAAACGTAGCCACCGATATTTGAGGATTGACAGATGGAATCAGAAATTTTTAGATAACTTAATAAAATTTTGAATTTCCCAACCGTATTTTCTTCCCCCAACTCCTAAGTGAAATGCCGATCGGGCTTCTCGCTTGAGTCAGCAAAAACAAAACATACAAGAGGGGCCTTTTCGGGTTACTCGGCTGTTCGGCTCGCGCAAAAGAAAACAAAGAAAAGGGCAGTAGGAGTATTTCGATCTGAAAGAGTAGAATATTTGAAAAAAGCATTTTAATAAATTACATTTGTGGGAAAGATCGGATTTCATAGACGGTTTTTGTGAAAGGGACGTTTTCAAGCGAACCTATTTTTATGATGGGATTATTGTACTCAATCGTAACCGTTTTAATTAACGTATTATCGTGATGGGCCGCAAATGGTATGTAGGAAATAAAAAGTGCTGGTTGTTTACTAATAATAATAAAAATGTAAAAGCAGGAGAGCGCATAAAGAAGAGAAATAGGGCCGCCGGGCGCTAAAAAGACGACAAAAGGGCCGCCGGGCGCTAAAAAGATAACAAAAAGGCCGCCGGGCGCTGCGCCCTGCCAAATTAATCTAGAGTCAACACTACACGTGATATGGGATGACTCTTCTGCATCTGAAATTGTTCAGATCAGTACAATTTTAGATTTTTGAAAATAGTATTAGCCTTTGAGCAACCTGTTGCTAATGCCTTCTGGCAACTGTGGAGCGCTGCCAGATCCTCCAAATAGAAAGGCGAAGGGGTAGCTTCCACTTTTAATGAGCCCCAGTGGGCGGAAGTCCGACTCAGCTCGGAGCCCCGTAATTTTGAACCAATTCCAGATGAAGGACAAACCATCTGAAATCGGCACCCCCAGAAGTAGTGTTAAACATGGAGGACATTGAAGGCTCGATGGATTTTATGTGCATCAACTACCATTAGTGTACATGGTCCCACAGCAGCCTAGCTGCGAGAGGAGTTCATCCTTCCAACCTTTGGCCAAGCCATGTGCTGCTTCACTTTCTGTGTTCTTATGAGAATGCAATTTAGTGTCTAGGCTACTGCGTATTTGACCAACCTAAGTTTGTTTAGTTATTAAATTATTGTAATGACTAAAATAAACAATATGAAAAGCAACAAAATATATAAACTGAAATCCCTGTTTAGTGATATTTTACGGTCAAAATATTTCATTGTAAAAAAAAAAAAAAAAAAAAAAAAAAGAATAAAAAATGCAATTAAAACTTTGTGAAAAACACACATAAAATGATACTTATCTGAAGATATAATCATTTCAACTGAAAATTTCTTCAGCCTTCATCAGTCGTAACACTTTGTCTCACTAAACTGTGGGAACCAAAAAAGATAAACGCAAACAAGCATGTTGCTGTTGTTTTGTGTTTATCTTTTTCAGTTCCCACTGTTTAGTGAGACAAAGTGTTACAACGGATAAAGACTGAAGGAGTTTTTGGTCGAAACGATTGTATCTTCACATAAGTATCATTTTGTGTTTTTTCAATGTATTTATTTATTTTAACTTTTAACACCAGTATTTGTTTTTTCTCCGGTGATAGTTGCTTGGCGGTTGCCACTATTTTGCAGTATCGACAAAGCAAGCTCAAATGATTTTAACAAAGTAGATAAACTGCACATAAATTACACTAATGAAAACAAAACAAACAACAATAAAAAAATAAAGGTACTTATGTGTTATCCCGTCGTTCTGCCAGGATGAGCAATTTTTCACCACGATAAATGCCGTGCACATGAAATTATTGATAGTTTGCAATACGATTGACAGCAGTTTGCCAGCACATTTGATGAAAAAATAGTTTGGCGGGAATGACCGCTGGGATAATACGTAAGTACCAAAATAAACATCAGTTCACCACAAAACAATGCAAGTCTCCAAACAGAGGTCTATTTTTTAACAAAAAGTTTTTGGTGAATTTGAACAGCTAATCTAAAATGGGCAAGCAGTGGCCTGTTTTAACCTAAGAAACCTCAGGCAAATTCAACAAATTTCATTACAGCTAAACTGAAATCAGCATGATTAAAATGACCCACACACATATTCATGCACCCCCCCCTCCCCTCCCAAAAAAAAACCTCAAGAAAACATCAATTTTACTACAAAAACCTTCAACTAAAAAAAATTACATTAAATACAAGCTCTTACCTTATTTTTCCCACTTCATTTGCTTACTTTACATTGTTACTTCATCCCTCCCCCTCCCTTTCATCAGCACCTAGCACTAACATATTGCTACAAACCAACTTTCATACACCATTGTTTTATTTGAAACAGTTAAAATAAAAATCTAGTATATTTAAGAAGTTAAGAGAATCTGAAGTGTTTGAATGTGCTTAAAAATTACACTACAATCTAGTTCCTTTTGTGTTCTGAGTTCTTATTGTAAAAATTAAGAATTGCTGTAACAAATATTGATTTATCATTCTAGGTGGCTATGAGCAAGTTCGACAAAGATTCTCCAATGCCATATGATAAGTTGTCAAAAAATTTAGAAATAATTCGAAACAGGTTAGTATCATTCCAAATGTTGTGATTAGTTTGCAACAGTGATGTGTCATTAAGTGCTAGAGGGGAATGCAGCTGCATCATAGATTTCAAAATCTTTTTCCCTTTATAAAACAGTTCATTTTTATAAACTATTCGTTTAAAAAAAAAAAAAAAAAAACCACCAACGTCAGCAATGCTTAAAGCATAGATGAACGCTATGTATTTCAAGTCCACCCTGATAGTCGAGTTTATAAGTCACTCAACAGAGTCGATGGCTGAAATGGAGATCTGGCATTTGGGCCTACCATGAAGCCGTTGATCTAACAGTCTGGAGTTTTAGATGGTTTCTCCAGATGTAATGTGAATAAACATTAGAACCCCTTAAAAAAGTCCTACCCAAGGCATCCTCCACCATGGCAGATGCCCCTGAACTAGGCATGTATGACAAAGCAAAAACTCTATGTACTTTTGTCCTAGACTTAGCATCTTTATTCACGTATCTGGTTAGTTGGCTATTCAGCACAAAATCAGTGTTGATGCACGCTTAATTTAGCTTGAGAGTGGCTGAATAATCTAATCATGGATTTTTAAAAATCTTTTGATTAAGCATTTGTTTCAAAATTATCATTAAATTTCCGTTTTCTACTCTTGAATTCGATACGTGCTCCCTTCCTCAAATTTCTGGTTACATGCTACTCTTGCTTTCAGCCCCGGAACTATATTGTGTACTACTGAGTGCGGGAATTTTGCCAAATATATACTGAATTGGTACTTCATGTTAAATTAACAGTTAATTAAAAAATCTTTTAGAGAGGTTTACTGGAAAAACATAAAAGAGGCAAAAAAGACAAGAAATGTATCGAGGAAATCACAAATATTCCACTTCTGCCCATGATTGCCTCTCCAAACATCTATATTGTATAAAAATACTGTCAAGTCCTCTTTGCCAACTGTGTAATATCCAAGAAAAAAATGGACGTGAACCATTGAGTCACTGCCCAGCGCTGAACTCTGGACACTTGTGGGTGAGTTACTGGAGAGCTCGGTACAAGATGAACGATTTGTAGACTTACTGTAGTTTAAACTTTGTTACCTGTGTTCATCTTTACTTTTGTTCTTTGTTCTAGTTTCAATGTTTGTTACTCTGACTACAGTTGTCTTTAATCTGCCATTAGGGGGGGGGGGGGAAATCAAATTTTTAAACCAGTATTTTGAATTAGGTGCTGTGGCTTTTATAGATTTACTACTGCTTACCTTCTCTCTCTACTAATTAAATATTTGTTGTAATGATTTTCTTTAAGTTTTGAAAAAGTTAATTAGATGACTAACACAATTGAATTTTTTTTCAAAGCTTTAATGTTTGCATAAGCATACATAATCAGTGTATTGAAAGTTAATAGTTTAGCAGGAATTAAGCTTTCATTACATTTTTTTTTTGCAAAATATGAAAAAATAAATAAATAAGTAAAAATAAAAATCTTAAAATGCAAAAAAAAAAAAATTACTTTTCCTAAAATGTTCCCAAGTTTTAGTGCTTAGGATCTTATCAAAACTAATATTTGAAATAGAATTAACTTTCACTATGTTAACAAGTGTTGATAGGTTCACAACCCAGACAGCACATAAGCTTAAATCAAGCTTGACATTTGGCTTGGCAAGCTTGGCTTAAGCTGGATTTTAGCTTGCAAAGTGCGCAGTGATGGTGCCACCTGTGAAAGAGAATGGACATTAATTGTCTAGCGTCCTCAAATTTGCTTAAAGTTCGTAAAAGATGTGTTTTATTTTATTACCAGTGCCATATTACCGGCAGGGCAAATGGGGCAACTGCCCAGGGCCTACAGATTTTAGGGCCCAAAAATCTTACATCTTACACTTTTGTAATTTTAAAATAAAATTACAAAGGATAAAAAAAATTCAGAAGTTAAATAATTTTTTTAATGTGTAAAGTATGAAAGATGAAAATAATTCAAATTTACATTTGTATAAATTAATTTAAACTTATTTTTAATTCTTCGAAATTCTCTATATCGATATAGCATATCAATATGTAGGAAAATAACCACATTTGTAAAGAAAATTTTTAGCGTTAAAAAATAGCAAAATTTTTTTTCAATTATTTGTTATCTTAAGAAATATTTACAAAAATGACTAAAGTGTTTGTATTCCATACATGTTAGCAACTGTGATATAGCATTTCGAAGTAACGTTTAACTATCTGTTTCTTTGATTTCAGATTACTTAACACAAAATTTGTGTTAAGTAAGTAAACCCATTCTATATTTCCAAATATGGAAATTCTTCAAAATAAAATACAATTATACTACGAAATTGATTTCAAAATCAGTCGTTGTCTCGATTTGTCAATTTGTGTGTCAATTGATGTGTCTCGATGTCAATTTGTGTCAGTTTGTGTATCTCGATGTGTCAATTTGTCTCGATTTGAGTCGTTGTTTGTCTCAACGTCGTCTCAACAGTCGTCGACACAACATGAGTGTTGCGATATTGAAAGTTTTAAAATGTGTACTGCTTTTAAGTTTATATTATGCTTATTTCCCTATTAGTAGAGTCTATAAATCACACATAACATTATTTAAATTTTGATTCATCCCATGGAAAAATAAAAGAAACTTATCAGCATCGCCCATACTTATCGATCTGGCGTGACAACAGTCACTTCAAACTTTAGTCATAGCTGCCTGAGGCAATAATGGCCGAGCGGTTAGCACGCGTTCCTTCTAGCCTAAAGTTCCCGGGATCACACCCAGCCGTCGACGTTTGATAGAACAGATTAAAATAACTTAAAATTTCAGCAAAGAGGGGGAAAATGCGCAGAAAAATAAAGTATGTGGGGCGCGTTCGCCAGCGGGCGCCCCGTGTATTTAGAAAATTTTTTTTAAGGAAAAATTTTTAAGCTTGAAATTAAGCTTGAAATGTCAAGCTTAATGCAAGCTGGGCAAGTGTAAACTAGAACACTTGATTCAAGCTTGCATCAAGCTTACACGCTTGAAATTTTCAAGCTTATTGACTTGATAAATCAAGCTTGCTGCAAGTTTGCTGTGCTGTCTGGGAAAGAGCTAACTGCTGACTTTGTTGGGATATATATAGGCTGTAATGTATGGAAGAAACGCTGCAGAGTTTACGAGTATAAAAGTTAAAAAATAGTAAGTGCGGTGTTTATACCGGGGGTGGCATTTACAATATTTAAAAAATTTTTTTAGCTGATCTTCAACGGAAAATCATAAAAATTACTCAGTAATAATTGTCTCAAAAAATGGTGCCACCACTGAGCACGTACTTTTTAGCAGTGCATGGAGCACGAATCAGAATGCGAACCTACCCCATAGAAAAGCGCTTTGATCCAACACTCTAGATGGGTACATAAATCCAGCCACTGTCTCCTCAATTAAGTGAAAAAAAAGAAGCTTTTTATATCTACATTTTAGAACTGTAATTAAATTTTGATAAAGGTTTTAATATATATATTTTGATGGGCTAAAGTTCCTTAAAATACCGCAAAAATGCACTACCCTCGATTAACTGCACCCTGTGTTCCAATGAACATCCATTGTTCTCAGGCACAGAGTGGGCAGGTCGGCGATTGCCAAGGGCCCCCGGCATAAGGGAGGGCCCTCAGCCCCAGTGAGGCCTCCCCAAAATGGATATACTACTTTATAATTAGAGCAATTTGATATACATCAGAGTATTGTACCAAAGTAGTTCGATTATTTATTTCTTCGTAATCTTACCCTTTTACACAGTGGCTTTGCGAATGACCCCACAGACCACTCGCCGCGAGGGATTGCCGTAGAATCATTGGCCCCAATAGCTTTAAAATAGTTGAATATGGTTTTTAGGCAAAGAAACCTAATTTTCAATACATATCCTAATATTCTATTCCCTCCAAATTCACCAGTAAGGAGCCCCTTTTCAATAGCCAAGGACCCCCATAGGAGCCAATCCAGCCTGATTGTTCTTAAAATACTGAATCTCAACCAAAACTAGTCTGTTGTGCCCAGTGCGAGTTTAACCAATCATTCTACCGCCCCCCCCCTAAAAAAAAGTTCATCTATAAGTTGTGTTTTTTCTCCGTGCGGCCTTACGCCCTGTGAAGGAGCACTGTACTGAATAAACACTGCCTTATGCTATTATTACGGTAAAAACTGAACTACATGTAATTGGCAAGCTCGGGAAACACTGAGTAATTTCAAAATAAATCCCAATGTTATAAATAACGAAAGTAATAAATGAATAGAAACATCAAGAGTTATCATACAACAAAGCTTAAAACAAACAATTTGCTGAGGCACGCTCATTACGTAATCAACAGCTGGCCGTCCGTGAGAAAAAAAAAAAAATCTTTACTTTTGACTGGAGCCTCCTCATCGGCTCGCTCTTTTGTTTTAACAGTATGTGCTATACTGTCTGAACTTTTAGCAAATACAAGAAGTTTTTTACAAGTTATTTATTTATTCTATAAATTCGCCTTTGTGAATATAAAAATTGATGTTTTATATGAAATCGGACACTGATTATTTCAAAATGAAATCGTAAGCTTCGTACAATAGCGGTAAATACTTAAAATATTATGGGAAGGCGAGGAGAAAAAAAAAAGATATTTTTACTGTTTATTCACTCCCCTCCCTAAATATATCCCAGTGCGATGTTTCTTTTTTTTTAGAGGGGGGGGGGGGATTGCAGCTGTGGTGCTTATTCTGAGTGTGGCGTTTCTGATGATTTTCTAGTTAATTAAGCTCATTTTCGTGGGTGCGGCATTTCTTCCATAAATTACAGTATATATATGAAATAACAGTGATGTCGCTAGACTTTGGAAGAGATGGGTCCTTGGGACCCAGGACTCCAAAATTTATGGGTCCTTTTTTCCAAAAAGTGGGTCCTTATCGATATAAAAGCATTTGGTTAATTTCACGACTGATGTTATCATGTCTCACCCATTTTGGTGTGCTGATGCGTATGAATATCTTATGTATAAATAACCTAAAACTTATATTTCAAATGTACAGTAAGTACCTTTTGTATGTACAGTAAGAACCAGGAGAAAGGCTGCATCGGTAGAAATGTTTAAGAAAGTAAAATGTACTCGCAGAACAGCCGCAACATCTTAAATTATTAAAACTACAATAAAATACTGTTCAAGCGCCTCTCCATCTTATATTAATTAAAAAAAATAATTACTATGTATTAATAAATTTATCACAAGGAAAATCGGAATATATTTGAGGAAGGAAAGGATATACAACAGTAAAATATGGAACCCCCCCCCCCCCCCTCTTTTCTCTTCTAGATTGTTTAAAATATTTACCACTTCTATAGCTTATAGATTTCATTTCTAAATAATAATTGTCAGATTTAATATAAAACAAATCATTGTTTACATTTACACAAGCAAATATTAAAAATAAATAATGAAAAAACTTTATTCAATTCCGATAGTCCACCATCTAACGGAACAACCTCTAACATGAAAACGGAAGTGTGGGGGAGGGAGAAAGGAGAACGTCAAAATAATCCCCTTTTTCTTCAGCTTAACCACGTGTGCGCACTAGAGATGAGTTCGGGCTCATTTTTTGAAGCCCGAGCCCGCCCGAGCCCGAAGACTTTTAATCCGAGCCCGCCCGAGCCCGAGCAATATTATTAAAGTTGGAGCCCGAGCCCGCCCGAGCCCGAAATTTCAGCTAAAGACAAATAAAATTAACTACTACATTAAGAGGATACAATAAATTTTGGAGCTTCACACACCTCCTAGTCCCCCGTGCCGCTATTTTTTCAAATAAGTACGTCTATTTATCCCATGAATCACTTTTTAAAATCTGTTTCAAGGAGTATGTTCAACAAAGAAGAAATTTTTCACTAGCCCGAGCCCGCCCGAGCCCGAACGCAATCGTGAATTACAGAGCCCGAGCCCGAGTCGGGCCCGGGCTCGGGCTCGGGCTTTCGGGCTCGGGCTGAGCCCGTCTCATCTCTAGTGCGCACAGCACGATATATATCCCGGGTAAAAGCAGAGTATAGGGCACGGACTAAGAGGATACAGGACAATCATCCGAGCATTGTGAAAGAACTAAATGAAATTTGCCTAAAAGGTGGCGCTGGGAATCGTACCCATTAATTTTTTGGCGCATGCGTCGTGTTCTAGTAGCTAAACCGTAAACAAATATCAACGGAAGCACCCCACGGGAGATGCTTACGCCGTGTGTCGTCAGAGGGTGCCCATGCCGTTAGTCATTAAAAGGGGGTCGCATATTTTCCTTTCAGAGGCTGGCGCAGTTTCGCCCGTCTGCCGCTTCCCGATGATCGTTCTAAAGCCTCTTAGTCCGTGGTATAGGGGAAAACTCGCAATGCATCATGGGAAAGCGAACACTCCTATGCCTCCTTTTGACTAGGGATCTTTCTACCCTGCATTTTTTCCCCCATGTAGGGGAAGCGTTACTCCGCATTTGTGTGCATGTAAACGGGCCCACAAAGCCGTTCACAATGTCAATCTCCCCGAGTAAAACACGAGCAGTTTGTGTTTTACTAGAGATTTACCCAAAATTGGCAGTCTGAACGCACCCTCTCTCACCTTTTTTTTTTTTTTTTTTTTTTTTTTCAAAATTTTGCATGATGGAAAGTTACAATGCATCCCCCGGGACGCGTTGTAACTTTTCTTTTGCGTCCCATCATCGATTTTTTGCGTATTTGACGCGTTATAGCGCGTAAGCGGCATCACTGAAATAATCATCACGGCTGCCAGGAAGGTATTATCGTGGGTTGTAGTGGTTGGCACGGGTGGAATGAGACTTCCTGGACCATGTTCCTTTGCGCTGCTCAGGAGTGGCAGCGTAGCTCGTTTGGGACCCTGGCTTAGAGCTGCCCGCTGTCGATACAACGACTCTAGAACGATGCTTGGTTACATTATTTTACTGTCTCATTTTTTAGAGATTTTCCTAGCAAAAGAGACCTCTCCTGGCTGTGCTAGCACTTTTATTAACTTTTGAGGTCGTGTCACATGACCCGTGCACATTGCAATAATTGGCTGATCCCATATCTGGGCAGCGACTCTCCAACAGTTGTTGTCTTTTAGATGCCAAATTGACTGGGCGCAGGGACCGTTCATAAGTTTACAAAGGCAATTTTGCAAGGGATTATGTAGTAGTTGTAGTATTAAGCAGTTTTAGATTGCATATTTCTTTTGTTCTCAACTCCGCAGTTTATAAACGTTTTAGAAATTTGGGATTTTGGCAGGCTTTTGATTTATTATGTTATATATATAAATTGGCAAAACTTCAGAAGTAAGCCAGCTTAAAACAAAAACAGATTCCTAATTCTAAGTATACCGTATTAGCTCGAATATAAAACAACCCCAAAAGTTTTCATCAAAATAATTTTAAAAATCCTATATTTAGGCCTCAAATGTAGTGCAAGTCAGGTTTTTAACGGGAAATGATGACCGAATATCAGGCAGTATTTTTTGACTCAATACGGTAAGTGCTTTGAAGATGATAACAATTTGTTTAAAACTTATGTTTCTGTTTGGTATGTGGTTTGATTAATAGTTTTTCAAGCTGCTTAAAGAATGCAGCTATCATGAACTTTTAGAAGTGAATTACCATTTAGCATTTTGCTGAAGTGTTTTACCCCATTTTCACTTTCTTGCTAAGCAGTTTTTTCTCTTCCTTAAATCCTGTAGTAGTGTAAAATATAGAAATTGTCTTAAATGTAGTATCTCATATTCACCAAAGCATAATTTTTCATTTAATAGCATTTGTTTTTAATTTTACTGAAAAATTTTAGTTTTACTTCAATCAATTAAACAGAGAAAGTATATATTAATAAGCAACAGTTTGGTGTTAAATATAGTTTTACTAATGCTGCTCTCATAATAGCTAGTATTTATTTTTTTAGATTAAAGAAGCCTCTTACTCTAGCAGAAAAAATATTATACTCTCATCTGGATGAACCGGCTGTACAAGAAATTGAAAGAGGTAAAAGCTATTTGAGACTTCGTCCTGATAGAGTTGCGATGCAAGATGCAACAGCTCAGGTATATTTCAAAAAATTCCTTAAATTCTAGTATTTGTCAAGTTAAGAATAATTAAAACACGGTTTTTAAAATTTCACAAACAATAATGCAATTAGTCTTTCTCTCCTGCTTCCCTTATTTCTTATAAATTTTCTATTTTATTTAAATTAGACTATTAAATTTATTTTATTTAAATTATTAGTAAACAATGAAAATTTCAAAACATGAAATCATAGAAAATAAAATTATCACTATCACACAAATCTGATGATGATACTGCAGTTTCTTATTGTTGTATTGAGCTGGGACGTGCCTTTTTATGTCCATTTTTTTTTTTTTTTTCTGTTTAATGAATTTTACTGCAATAAATTCAAAGCACCAAATATTGAATCATGCAAAGTATAATTTGTTTATTATTTGCTGGAAAGCAAATTGTTAAAGAATATTAATGCAGACGACTTTCATTGGTGTCTACTTCAGGAAAACTAAAAAGTGCGAATTCACGTATTTATACATACAATTAAAAAGGTAAATGGAACTTCTCTGTCTCTAATGTCTAATTGATTCTTTTTTAATACTTACATTAATAATAAAATTATATTTTAAGTGCTTATATTCATCGGAGTATCATTTGTATACAGTATTTTAGTTTTTATAGCATTCATAAAGGATGTTTTCAGTTTAGTGTTCTTGACATTATACTAAAGTTACTGCATGATTTTTTTCCCCTCCCAGATGGCAATGTTGCAGTTCATTTCAAGTGGGCTTAAAAAAGTATGTACTGTATTTTCTGCATGAAATTTTATGTGTTGCTATTATGTAGTATGTAAGCTGCTCTGAAAGTGCTATTTCTGTTGTAGTTAATTAATACATTGTTTGTTAGTTTTTTCATCATAAAAAGGCTGTGTTTACTTATATTTATACTAAATTGATAAAATGTTGTTGTTAATATCAATTCCCTTAAATAGCTAATAGATAATCAATAGATTTTATCGGAAGTTACGTGCTGACAAAGGGTTCTCCTCTAACTATCACTCTTTTAAGATTTTATTAAAATCTAATTTATTGTTGTTTGAATCAAAACTTTAAAATTTAACCAACGTTTCAATATCTTTTTTTCCACCAACAGTCAAAATAAGTTTTGTGTTCTCATACCTAGGAACCACATATTAAAGGGTTTACAAATAAATTGCCTCAATCCCTTCATCCTTGTTATAGCAAAGTTTCACTGTGTAAAACTACTTATTGAAAAAAGTTGCCAGCAAAACTTTCATATTGAATTATTAAAAATTAATAAAAACATAAATTTTTGTAAAGTCAATGGTATGTGCTATTGAATATTCTTCTATTTACTCTATGCTAAGACAAAATTTGAGTTTGAAGGTAAAAGTTGCAGAATGTCTCATTTTATGATGGGCTGTATTGAAATGCCAACAAGCTGTTTGGAATTTTCTGAGAACATTTCTGGAAAACCTTTAACAATCAAAGAATTTAGTTTCAGATTGATTGAGAACCCTGTATATGAATAATCTTATCGTAGAAAGCTTCAATACCAGTTACTTTCCTAGGCCCATTCATCTATTTCCTGCACAACATTTTTGATTTTCTGAGGTTGTTTTACATCATAAATCTTTCTACATTTTAAGTATGACTTGATTGGAGATTGTTTGATACTGTTCTAAAATGCTTAAAATTAAGTAAATTTATTTTAAAAATACATCAATTCTTCAATTTTTTTTTTTTTTTTTTTAACGAAATTTTACTTTGCAATCATAGATAGTGAAATGAAATTGATAAATGTTTAGTTTTTATTTTGTAAAGCAAATATTCTTTGTCCTTTTCTTTTTTTTTTTTTTTCACACTGTTTATACTAACATAATTATTTAACTCTAGGTAGCAGTACCATCGACAATTCATT
This sequence comes from Cheiracanthium punctorium, assembly GCA_038373885.1. Classification (NCBI taxonomy): domain Eukaryota; kingdom Metazoa; phylum Arthropoda; class Arachnida; order Araneae; family Cheiracanthiidae; genus Cheiracanthium; species Cheiracanthium punctorium. Next base: position 96,536 of record JAWZYV010013354.1, on the reverse strand, counting down.
GTGATCATTTGATTGAAGCTCAGATATCAGGTGACAAAGATTTAGCCAGAGCTAAGGTATGGTAGTAAATTTGACTAGTTAAGTATTTAACTGAGTTATCCAATTTATTGATTCATCAGTAAAACCTGCCAAACAGACCTTGTATTAAATAGATGCTTGTCTTAAAAAGGTCTTATGAATTCAGGCCGAAATAGAAGTAAAACTCTCTGAATTAAACAAAAAGATTAAAAGAACATCCTAGGCATAAATGTTTCCCACTGATATGGTCACGTGTATTTCACACTAAAATACTTAACAGGAAAAATCAGTTAATATGAAATAATACTGCAGTCCTGACAGTATGCTATGTAATTGCATACTTTTTTTGTGCCTTTTAACACAAAACAATTTTGCTTGCTTGCTTTCTCTTTGCTTGTTTTAGGTATCTGAAGTAGTAAACAGTTTCTTTTTCTAACTTTTAATAACTGAAAAGTTTTATGAACTTGGGTAGTGTTTAGATTGTTGTCATTTTTAGAAGAGAAAAGTTGTATCCAGAGAAGGAAAAAGAAATCTGTTTATTTTTTATTTTAAAACAAATGTGAAATACATATACAAAATATGTTTACTTTCTCTTAAATAGACATTGCAGTTGAGACCACTGCAATGGTCTATCAGATTAAAAAAAAAAAAAAAAAAAAAAAAAAAAAAGACATCTGATAATTTTATGATAAAATGCTCTATAAATGGCAGTGCACTTATCAAAAATACATAATTTTCGTATCGCAGGCTGTGAAAACAATTTGTGACAAATGACCATTTCTTTATTTCTGTTATTTATTTTTAAGGTGAATACTGTACAATTTACTGCTTCTATTAATAAGCTTGTTGAAGAATAATAAATTTCAATGTAATTATTCCTTGCTCAATAATAATGTAAATAAATTAGTGGTAATTGCATATATTTTGTCAGCATATATTCCAGATTTTTTGTATTAGAGTCGAATACTTTTTTAGCAAAGTCCGTTACAGCAAAAATCTCATTATAACAAGGACCTTGATAATTCCCAAATCAAATTGCAATATGGAGATACCATTATCGGTATAGCAAAATTTCATTGGACTGAAATGAATTCTCTCTTTTGCAGTTCATTAAGACGGGATTTGACTGTACTTGGTGGAAAAATATTTTGTTCTTGTTGTGATTTTGTTGACAAGAATTTTTACTGTATTTTTATGATAATTATCTTCATTTGGCAAACAGTTTTGGCCATTAGGTAGGCTATCAGTACAATCTGGAAATATGAAATCAATCCTCCATAAAGTCCAACATAATTTGATTTTACTTCATAAATTAGCATTCTTATATTTTTTGGTTTTTATATAGACATTAAAAAACCCTAAATATTTTATGACCGTTTAAATATAAACCATTCAGAGTATTACTGTATAACTGAATATTTTTAAATGTGTGTTAGTTTTATACTTTCAGGTTTTTTTTTTTTTTTTTTTTTTTTTACTAATATGTCTGTTGTAAAAAATATTTTTTAGGATATAAACAAAGAAGTGTATACTTTTCTTGAAAGTGCAGGAGCTAAATATGGTGTTGGATTTTGGAAACCCGGTAGTGGAATTATTCATCAAGTATGCATTAAAAAAATACTTCTTTAAATATGAAAAATATTGAAGCAAAAACAAAAATTTTGTAATACTTTCACTATACTCTGTGCACATTGCCCAAACACAAATTAAAAAAAAACTTAATGTTCAATATCCAATAGTGACATTTTAAAAAATTCTCATTTTTATAAGTTTTCTACAATAAATCAATAGTAAATATTTGTATAAATAAAAAAATCTTTTTTTAATATGCATGCCGACTTATTTGTGCATAGTTCATTTTCTAAAAATTATTTCAGAAAGCATTAAAATCTACGTGAGCTGCTACAAGTAAAAGATTTAATGAACTAAATTTATTAGAACTCTATCAATAATTAGTCTTGAAGGAAGTTTGGCAAATAAGTAGCCTTAAAAATTTTCTATTGATTATAGTGGGGTATAAACAATATTTGTTTATGGAAAGTTTTAACTTTTTAATATACAGTCAACTCTCTTTATAACGAAATTCAAGGGACCCAGAAAAAACTTCGTAATAAAGAAATTTTGTTAAAACGTTATAATGAAATATTTGGTGTTCCATTACAGATTTTTTTTATAACGTTACAACCACATTAATAAGATAGATGGTTAAGGTATGATGTACATACCCTCCAACTGCTACGGATTATCCGTAGTTTAAACGGATAAGTAGCATGAGCTACGGATGGTACGAAAAAACTACGGAATTGAGCAAATGTTTACTTTTTTTAGGGCATTATGCCTGCACGGAGGTGCGGTTTGCAACCCTAGCTGCTTTGTTGTGAGTCAACACTCCTGTGTGTCGGCGCCGATCATGAAAGAAGGAAATTCAACATTCTCCCTCGGTGCCGGCAGCCATGAGCGAACTTGTGCCGGCGAAAGTGTGGTGTGCGTGGGAGGGGGGGGGGATGCCGTTGCTGCTCCTTCTCTTGTTACGCCACGTCTCCTCTTGCATTTCCCGCCACCTTATCTTGCTCCGTCCTGTGTTTGGATGTAAGCTTAGCTCTTTTGTGGAAGGAAGGTGCAGCGCATGCTGTTTTCTTTGTTCACATGGATCGTTTTTTAAAACGTGATAGTACTACTGATATTGAAAAAACCTCTAATAAATGTTGCTGGTGCAGGGTATATGGGTCCGGATAATGCGTCCGGAAAATTCACCAAAAGAATCAATTTTTTTTTTCCCGTGTCTTTGTTTTTTCTACACTTTCTCTCTAATTGTCAGACTGGAAACGGAAAGCAGCTGCGACGCATTTTTCGAACCGCGAAAGCATCAAGCGATGTGTTTGTATAAGGAGGGGAAAACGGGGGACTCATCAATCGTGACGTGAGGGTAAAAGACAAATTAGCTTACTTGGTAACTTATATCTTAGGACTGTGTTTCCAAGAACAGTTAGTTAATTCTATCAGAAAGTGCAACTACTTCTGTTTCTCAATTGATGAAAGCTTAATCCTGTATACTTTAGTCAAAATTGATTTAAAGAAGTTGTACAAAATATGCAAATATAAAGACAAGCATTGTGCAATTTCCCTAAGTAAAATGCATTGGTCAGGAATTTTTTTCGAGGGACCTCCCAAAAGTCAGGAAATTGACTTTCAGAAATTTGGTAGACACCCTGTGTTGAGAAAACCTCTAAAAAGCGGGAGGTTACGACTACTTCAACTCATATATATGTACTAGCTGAAGTACCCGTTCTTCGCACGGGAATGAATGGACTTTTTGATATTACGATTTGTGGTGATTACTATTCATTGTAATAAACAGATATAGCAAAGTGGATATCGCGTTATATTGTGTCCAATAATCATGCATACCGAATTGCAAGGCAATCGTTTGTACGGTGCAGAAGGCCATGCGGCATAGCGCAATCTAGTGGCGAGTTTTAGCAAAACGGATACGGCGAAAATATTTTTTGCATTCAGATATCGATGTATACGAATTTTCATGACTATCGGCTGCACAGTCCTGAAGTTCATGTGTTGAGGCGACATCTAGTGGCAAATTATATAGGAAAATGGATAGCGCCAAACTCTTCCCCGTGTTCAAATATCTATGTATACCTATTTTCATAGCGATCAGTTGCACAGTCAAGAAGTGATACACTGCAGGGCCATCTAGTGGTTTAATACCACTAGATGGCCCTGGATTTGGCTGTAGCAAATCATTACTTAATAAAGTAATGATTTGCTACAGCGCCGTCAAGTGGCGAGTTATAGCAAAATGGATAACGCCAAAATATTCTCATTGTTCAAATAGTGTATACTGATTTTCATAGCGACTGTTTGAATGGTCAAGAATTTGGCCTGCTGCAGCGTCATCTAGTGGCGAGTTAAAATAATAATGCATTGCAGTGTCATCTAGTGGTGAGTAACATCAGAAGGAACGCAGTTAGAATATATTCTTCGTGCTCAAATGTGTAAGTATAAAAAATTTTTATGCCGATCGGTCGAACGGTATAGAAGTTGATGCTTTGCAGCTCCATTTAGCGGCAAGTTACAGCAAAATGGATAGTGAAAAATATTCTCTGTGTTCTAATATTCGCGTGTACCAAATTTCATCAAAATCGGTTGGACGATATTCGCATAGCAAACGGCTAAACGGAATAGAATTCAACATTCAAAAGACTTGGGTGAACCAAATTTCATCGTGCAACGGTGCTCAACGGTGCTGGAGTTTTTCAACCTCATAAACACATACCAACATTCATTTTTATCTATAACCAGTGTTATTATATATTCCAGTCTCAAATAAAATCCAGTTTCAAATCTAAGCCTCGCCAAAGTGCCAACATACGCCATTTTGCAAGAGTTTTTTCAGGGAATCATTCGAAGCATTGACTTAGCAGCAATCAATATGGGAAATGGTTCGACCGCCAAAAAGTAGCACGCATTTATTTGAAAATTGGAATCCCTTAATACAGCTGATTTTTTTTTTTTTTTTAATTTTCAACTATAATGTGTTTTATTCATCGTTACTCCGATGTACTAAATGAGAAGATTTCAATTTTGTGAAATTTGGCGGAATTCCCCCAACTTATATCAATGTACTCAATTGGCGAGAATTCTGAAGTTAGATCGCTTGAAATCCCTTAATAACTGCATTATTTCTTCACGGATCATTAAAATTTAACGCTGTATTCTAATAAAACCTTTGCACTTGTTTTCAAAAATCTATTTCCTTAAGCTCTCAATAAATTGCACCAAGCCGAAAACTGTGCAAACCGCTAGAACTCACTTACTCAAAATCCATATTTCAGCCATTTTATTTTTTCGCCAAACTAAAAAAATTTACACATTAGCCTCGGAAATCTTCAATTCTTATTGTTTTGCGTGTAAAGCATTACATTCCTGCTCTGATTTCCCATGCACACGATATTATAATTTAAAAAAAAATAACCTTACGAATATAAACTAACAAAAAAAAATCATTATTATTCTTTAATTTTTACTTTGAGAATTTAAAACATTTTATTCGGCAAAATCGCCACACATGGCAAGCACGATCCTTATTTCACACTTTTTTCACTACAGGTGTTAAAATTACGGAAAGAGTTTTGCGTGAAGAGCATAAAAAATCTCTTAAATTCCGGGAACGGGTGGACTTTCAAAGTTTTAAAGTGGATTACGATTTATTCTATATTATTTTACATATCTGTGCTAAATTTCAGGCCGATAGGTCCATTTTTGTGGATTTGTATACGAATCAAATCCACAAACAAACAAACAAACAAAATTTCGTTTTTATTTATAAGATTTCATGCGTGGCGAATGTTTTGCTTGTGAGTCCGTTATTCTGATTGAGTTTCGAAAGAGGTTTTAAACGTATGACATCAAAATCACGCACTTTTCACATGTGAAAACTCAGTTATTTTAAAGAATTTTATTTATTTTTTTCAACTGGCAATTTTAATCATTGTTACTGTCTCCAAGACAACCAAAACGCAAGCTATCATACCGAAAATTTTAAGCTGCTGGTATTGAAATGAAAATAATTCTTTACTTAAAAATTCGTAAAAAATCTCCTAATTTATATTTTCCACTGGTTTTTCTTTTAAAAGAGGGCGAAATGTATGCTCCATCATTTGACAAAATATAAAAAAGTTATGATGGATAGAATTCAAGATGCAGCAATTTTAAAAATATTTTACGAAAGTCAGCGTCAAATTTAATTTTATTTGAAAAATTCCCAAAAATCTGAAAATTATGTTACACAGTCTGAACAAACAATTTTTAAAAGAAAATTTTCTCCTCTATCCGATGATGTAAATTTCGTTTTCTTGCGAGTGTAATGACCGGCGTTATTACGTATTAAGCGAGAAAAATCGCTAAAAATCGGACAAAACATAAAATAAAACATTTTCTAATTCGAATTTCGAAAAAATCACTCCGAGGCATGTTAGGATCTGTCCTAGTGAAGCCCTATGCAAACTTCAGTGGGTCTGCGACCAGCCGTCTCGGCACAATGCGATCGAGAGACGCGCGCAAGAAGATTGGTGGTCACAAACTTACCTACCTACATAGCTACATACAATGTTTACTCTCGGATTTTATTATATATAAGATAGGTGTTTGTGATAAGGGAGTGATGAATATACATTTTGTATGGCAAAAAATTCCTCATGGGAGGGTTATGACTCTCCTAACCCCCCCCCCCCCCTCCGGCGATATCGCTTAAGTGCTACTGATGAGGTGAAGGCCAATGTTAGAGGGTATGGATGTAAAAATTTAGATATAAATATTAGTGTTATTAAATCATTAAATTTTGTAATAATTAACATATCTGGGCCCCACCATGGCCGAGGTGTGAAGGTTCTGGGTTCGAGCCTGTCGCACGGTTGTCGATCTAATGGTCTGGAGTTTTGGTTGATTTTCTCCAGATGTAACATGAATGTGCCTAGAACCCCCTTAGAAAGTCCCCCGACCAAGGCACCCCTCATCCTAGGCAGCTATCACTCGTGCAGGTTTTTCCCTTAATACACACAATGCAAAACAATACAGTTAACACATCTGTAACTTTAATAATTGTATAATTAATGTAAATTTCGTTTCCTTGCGAGTGTAATGACCGGCGTTATTACGTAGGCAGTTATTACGACCGGCGTTATTACGTAGGCAGTTATTACGACCGGCGCTATACGCTTATTTACGCACTTAATAAGTGAGAAAAATCGCTAAAAATCGGACAAAACATAAAATAAAACATTTTCTAATTCGAATTTCGAAAAAATCACTCCGAGGCATGTTAGGATCTGTCCTAGTGAAGCCCTATGCAAAATTCGGTAGGTCTGCGACTCACCGTCTCGGTGCAATGCCAGCGAGAGACGCGCGCAAGAAGAACGGTGGTCACAAACTTACCTACATAGCTACATACAATGTTTACTCTCGGATTTTATTATATACTAGCTGCTATCCATTCTCCGCACGGTAGGGAACGAAACTTTTTCTTACATGTATAGTTCGAATTGATTCCAGTGATTTGGGATAAAAAAATAAGCAAAATGATGTGACTCGTGGCGTAAAGTTACTCATTAGTTATTTGTAAAGTTAGTATAAGTACTGACCTGAGACCATTGTTAATATTATGACGCAAAAAACTATGTCGGTGTCATTCGCAATTAGAAAAGAAAAGCGTGACGGTTCGCAGTGAAAATTCCTAATATTCAAAATGTCTCATTTCTGCATCATACTCTTTTTTAGATTTAAGTTATGCCATTAATACCTTAGATACTACATGATGTGGAGAACCGTTTTATTTTATAATTAAATAGTTGTGTACCCGCTCTTCGCAAGGCAAGAAGAGAACATTTTCCTAAAAAATGTGATCATAACTCTTGTGAGAAAACAGAATCTCCAAGAAAAAAGAAAGTTCTGTTACAGTCTTTTCTGTTGAAACTACCGCGGGATATATTAACGCGACGTAGACTTACTTACTATTTTGTTAGCTGTGATGTAAGACGGTTGTTGAAGAATGAATAGAAGGCTTAGTTTCACGAAATATTTATTAATGCGATATATTGTGCTTTGATCAATATTGCCTTAGCATATCTACTTACTATTAATTATACTATCTTTTACTGATACCAATACAATATACTGTCGTTTTGCAACCGTTAATGCTTAATTTAAAGAAACTGTTTAGATATTCGCCACGATTTTAGGCTTTTACTCTTTGGTGATTCTTTGCAATTTACGCATCAGCATAAACGATAATCATTTCAGTTTATGGTTGCCACTAAATCAGCTCTCCATAAATTTTTACGCATAATTCTTGTCAGATTGGTGTATTTAGCACCAGTGCCCTATTATATCATGGGCAAATCGGGACTTTGCCATGGGGCCTCCGGCTCGAAATGGCCCCCAATTTCAAATGTTGTCCTTTTTTTACAAAAAAATTTATGAAAAATAAAACAAATTTCATACATGGGGGCCCCCAAAATTCATCAATGCCCGGGGCCCCCTGTTGGTCATAATCAGGCCCTGTTTAATACCGCAATATATTTCCTGCTATTCGAAAACGTGACCCGTTTAAAATCTCAATCGAAAATAATGCTGGATAATTCACTGGTGAAAAAACAGCATTCAATTATTTATCTGGCAACGTAAAGTAAAATATAGAATTATTTCATGCGTGGCGTATGTTTTGCTTGTGAGTCCGTTATTCTGATTGAGTTTCGAAAGAGGTTTTAAACGTATGACATCAAAATCACGCACTTTTCACATGTGAAAACTCAGTTATTTTAAAGAATTTTATTTATTTTTTTCAACTGGCAATTTTAATCATTGTTACTGTCTCCAAGACAACCAAAACGCAAGATATCATACCGAAAATTTTAAGCTGCTGGTATTGAAATGAAAATAATTCTTTACTTAAAAATTCGTAAAAAATCTCCTAATTTATATTTTCCACTGGTTTTTCTTTTAAAAGAGGGCGAAATGTATGCTCCGTCATTTGACAAAATATAAAAAAGTTATGACGGATAGAATTCAAGATGCAGCAATTTTAAAAATATTTTACGAAAGTCAGCGTCAAATTTAATTTTATTTGAAAAATTCCCAAAAATCTGAAAATTATGTTACACAGTCCGAACAAACAATTTTTAAAAGAAAATTTTCTCCTCTATCCGATGATGTAAATTTCGTTTTCTTGCGAGTGTAATTACCGGCGTTATTACGTATTAAGCGAGAAAAATCGCTAAAAATCGGACAAAACATAAAATAAAACATTTTCTAATTCGAATTTAGAAAAAATCGCTCCGAGGCATGTTAGGATCTGTCCTAGTGAAGCCGTATGCAAACTTCGGTAGGTCTGCGACCAGCCGTCTCGGCGCAATGCGATCGAGAGACGCGCGCAAGAAGATTGGTGGTCACAAACTTACCTACCTACATAGCTACATACAATGTTTACTCTCGGATTTTATTATATATAAGATAGGTGTTTGTGATAAGGGAGTGATGAATATACATTTTGTATGGCAAAAAATTCCTCATGGGAGGGTTATGACTCTCCTAACACCCCCCCCCCCCCTCCGGCGATATCGCTTAAGTGCTACTGATGAGGTGAAGGCCATTGTTAGAGGGTATGGATGTAAAAATTTAGATATAAATATTAGTGTTATTAAATCATTAAATTTTGTAATAATTAACATATCTGGGCCCCACCATGGCCGAGGTGTGAAGGTTCTGGGTTCGAGCCTGTCGCACGGTTGTCGATCTAATGGTCTGGAGTTTTGGTTGATTTTCTCCAGATGTAACATGAATGTGCCTAGAACCCCCTTAGAAAGTCCCTTGACCAAGGCACCCCTCATCCTAGGCAGCTATCACTCGTGCAGGTTTTTCCCTTAATACACACAATGCAAAACAATACAGTTAACACATCTGTAACTTTAATAATTAAACACCAATTTTTTGTTGTTTCAATTTAATCTTTATAAAATAAATAGAAAACTTACACAACTTATTATTATTTCATGCTGTACTTTACAAATGATACTTATTCTAAAAATACTTAGTTACCATAATGAGTTGTGAAATAATCAGTTATGGTAGTTTGTTTGGTTTTCATTAAAGTATCTGTAGCTATCCTTTTATTTATTATATTGAGATAGTTGTCAATAGCCTGACTGTAAAGTCCTTTACATTGCATGTAGTGTTATACTTTTTCGATACATTCAATAGCTTTAACAGATGAAATAGTACTTCAACTTTTGATATAACACGTAAATATAAATAATATAATTTTTCAAACTAATTTTATTTCATTATAAAGCTAAATTCGTTAAAAATGATTTTGTTATAAGGTTTAGAGTCTCCTATATTTTAACATTAGATCAACTAAATAAAAAAATACTTATTCGTTATAATGTGAGCTTCATTTTATCATGTTACATTGTAAAGAGAGTTGACTGTATATATATAATTAATGTGCAAAACATGAGGTATATATATATATAAATTGGTTGTATCATCAACCTTTTTACTTTTTTGAATGTTTTCTTGATTTTGTTTGTTTGAATACTGTGGTATGGTCTGAATGGAAAGATAAATCCACTTTGGATTACTTTATTCAGATGTGCAATTCTTTCCAAATTTCTGGCAGACCTAAAGTAAAATTTTATCATGCAGTTCAAGTGGGGCTTGTCAAAAGTTAACACTAGCCTTGTATTCAGCTGCAGACATTCTTACTTATTTCATCAAATGCTTACTTTCGAATTGTAAAAGGGAACTTGTGTGAAATTGCAACTTTTAATCTTAAATATAAAAAGACTTAAATACATTTATTATGTTTAGATTGTATTAGAAAATTATGCATTCCCTGGAGTCTTGCTGATTGGAACTGACAGTCATACTCCAAATGGAGGTATGTTATAATCAGTTTAATGTTGTGTGCATGTGTGTACTGCTCAGTCAAGATTGTGTTTGCAAATAAAACTGTGTGTGCTCATAGAAATGTGCTGTAAAAGAAATTACTCATAGATTTTGTCAGTTTTAGAACAGCTTTAAATTTTGTAATTTTATTTCTACTGCACACAGTTGCTCTGTGCCCCCCCCCCCCCAAAAAAAAAAAAAAAAAAAAAACTAAGAAAACAAGGCAAATTTTTATTGAACAACTAGCTGGTATTGTCAAATTACTATAGTTGAGGGTTATAAAATAAATATTGTTTCTTCAGACACTTCCCATTGTATGTTTTTTCAGAATTTAACCATTAAAAATGTTTAAAAGATAAGTCGGCAGATAGTCTGACATTTTCTAGTGCAGATTTTTTTTTTTTTTTATTCACAAGACTTAGTTGTATAGTTGACTTTTATAACAGCTTTCACATCCTTATTTATTTATTTCTTTAAATTAGGTGGTTTAGGAGGATTATGCATTGGTGTCGGAGGAGCTGATGCCGTAGATGTAATGGCTAATCTTCCATGGGAACTGAAGTGTCCGAAAGTCATAGGTGTGAAACTTACTGGAACATTAACTGGATGGACATCACCAAAAGGTATTTTTTAAATTTTGTGTTTAAGCATAGCACGGTTAAATTTTTTTTTTAATTACTAAAACTCTTTCTGTATGTTATTTTTACTGTAATATTGCTCCTCTATTGTGCTCAGAATTTTACTTTGAAAAAATTCTAATTGCAAAATCTTTTTGGTTAAAGTTGTTTTATTTGCTAGAATAATGAAATAGGTATGTTATTGTGATTCTCAGCTGTAGTGGGGGCAAAAATTGCTGTTTTTTGACACAAACTAGCATTTGGTTAGGAGGCTTTAATTCACCCAAGTAATTCAGTATCTGCCTAGGCATGCAGATGAATTACTTCCCAATAAAATAACAGTGAATGACCTTGAAATTTGAAAGTTAGTTGAACTTACAGCTGAAGATCGCAGGTTAAATATTGGTAGTGTATTAGTTATTCATTGTGTAGTATTTTTTTCAACCTTAGGCATTCCTAATTTCAGGTTTTATAGTCAAAATGTAATTTTGCTATGATTAATAAGTTAGTCTTCCTATAAAAGTAAACAAGAAGATTTGTTGTGGTCAGTGGCATAGACAGAAATTTTTCATGGGGGAGGAGCTGTTACGACTACTGCAACTCACATTAGGCAGTGAAGAATATGCATTTTGTATGGCAAAAAATTCCTCATGGGGGGGGGGGCTTTGGCTACACCACTGGTTGGGCAATCTTTATTTGAAATTTCCCATGATTCAAATAAATTGTGCATTTGAATGTTATTCCAATCATAGAGCTCTTGATTCGAATCCAATTTGATTTGTAATGAAAATTGATTTCTAATGAAACTTTGTTCGGAAACTATTTGGAGAGAATAATTTAAGTATCTTCACAGAGACTGATTATATATTTTGTACTCTGAGTGGTCTGTATTTTTTAAGAAATTTCAGGTCATAGTGCTTATCACTTAGCCCTAAAACACAGTCCAACATAAATTTGTCAATACAGGTGCAATGTGTTTGAAGTTTATCACATTGTGTATGTTTTACATACATGTTAACTCTGTACAAATTATGCTCTACTCTTCATGCATAATAATTTATCTTTTATGTGTTAGTCAGTTATCATTTTTTAAAAACTGCTTTTAAGTATTTCATTGAAAAAAACTGAAACTGACTTGCAATGAAATTGATTTGTAATGAAAATTGATTTCTAATGAAATTTTGTTCAGAAACTATTTTGAGAGAATAATTTAAGTATCATCACAGAGACTGATTGTATATTTTGTACTTTGAGTGGTCTGTATTTCTTAAGAAATTTCAGTGCTTAGTGTTCATCACTTAGCCCTAAAACACAGACCAATATAAATTTGTCAATACAGGTGCAATGTGTTTGAAGTTTATCACATTGTGTATGTTTTACATACATGTTTTCCTGCCTCTTGTCAATTGTGATTTTCTTTTTAACTATTAAGAATGAATATCTTTAAATTTAAGTAAACTGTTTTCTTCTATAGTTTAATGAAAAATTGAATTGTCATTTAAAAAATTTATATACTCTTTTTCCCCAATGGCTTTAGATGTTATCTTGAAAGTTGCTGGTATACTGACTGTTAAAGGCGGAACTGGAGCTATTGTTGAATATTATGGACCTGGTGTTGATTCAATATCATGTACAGGTAATATTTTTGTTGATAGTTTTATGAAAACATCTGGTAAGTGATGTACTTAACCTGTTAGTGTCATCAGGATGTCTACCAGGTCAAGAAAGTCACAGAAGTCTAGTAAAGGTCACATAATCGAGGCATACGCCATGGAATTTGCCAAAAATTATGTTGATTTTGTTTAGTATTCTGTCAGTTTTGATTTCCAACACCAAATTGCATTTTGTATGCCAGAAATTTAAATTTTCCATCACCTGAAGTCAAGAAATATTTCTCAAAAAGTCAAGATATGACAAAACTTAAGAATGTGGACAGCCTGATTATCTAATTAAAGGAAGTCTATTTTAATATGGCTTCCTATACATACATTATCTACTAAAACTAAGTAAAATCAAACTATCCTTATATGTACATTGTGAAACAATCCCCCCCCCCCCTCACATTTCATTTGCAATATTTTGTGAAAAGTTAGTTTGCTTGATAATTTTTAAGCAGTAATATTTGCTCCACGATTTTTGTTTCTTAGAATTATCACCTTTTAAGTTATAAGAGTGTATGCATCTATCATTATCTCAAATAAAATATCCACTTATTGGTAGTCATTAAGAGTAAAGCTTGAACTTTCATTATCGCTATGTGTGGTGGAGATGTTAAGAAATCATAATTAAATGCAAAAAGCAACTTTTAATGTAGAAAAAAAGTAAATAGGAAAATTTATTTATGCTTAATTTATGTATGTTTGGTTTATGCTAAAATAATAGAATTCTATTTATTTTAGGTATGGGCACAATTTGCAACATGGGTGCAGAAATCGGTGCTACTACTTCTGTGTTTCCATATAATAAGCGAATGAGAGATTACTTGTTTGCCACCCGGCGACAAGGTAAAATATATATATATATATATGCTGTTTGAATATATCCCAGTTACTTAATGTATTATTTATAATAGTTACTCATTTTTTGTTTCTTATATTCCTTTAAAAAAAAAAAAAAAGTTATTTATATTTCTTAATTTCAGAAATTGCGGAATTAGCTGATGGTTACAAAGATTTACTGACCCCTGATTCAGGTTGTGAATATGATAAAGTGATTGAAATCAATCTTAGTGAGGTAGTTTACCCAATTTATCTATTACAAATATTTTAAAATCTGTCTTTTGTTATAACTACTGTTGTTACTTATATAATATACCAACAGTCTGCCAAGACGAGCAATTTTTCATCAAGGGAAGTGGCAGATTTGTCATATGATTAATCTGGTTCCAATTGATCCAGATCATTAAATGTGGTTTAGTTTTAAATGATCAGAGACATGACGATCCTGATGAAAAGGTTCTTAGTGTACAGTGTCTAGTTTGATGATAAAGGTAGCAAAAAAAAAAAAAAAAGTTATGAAAATAACAAGTTTTACGATGCTTCTTTTATTTTTAGTATGATTTACTTTTTTAATTTGATGTATAGTGTGAGTTAAGTTTTATTTGAAGATTACTGAAAACTGGTAGCTTACTGAAAATGTCAGCCTAATAATAAATGCAAAAAGGTTTCCAAATATTAACGGCAGACAAATAATATTTGCCAAATAATAATTTCACATGGGCAGCCGAATATCTAGAACCGGCTCTGTGCTTCTATTTCAGTTGTTTGATAGCCTTCCAAGAACCTGAATGAATTGTTGACCTTCATGTATATTGTTTTTAATTTTTCCTAAGAAGTTTGCAGCGTTTCTGTCAGGAGCAACAGCATTCTTTTGTTTGCATAATTGATATTACATTGTTTAGTGTATTTATAAAAAATTGTAGTATGTACTCATGTGCGCATTTGTTTTTTATTGGTTATTAAAAATTTATATAAGTATGACCTTGAAGATATGTGCAAAATTTTTTCATCAAGCTTGGCAACGGCCATGTTGGTTGAAAAATTCTTGGTGAAGATGACTGCTGGGAAAATGCCTAAAGTATCTCAGTGCATTGTCCAGCACAGTCCTCAGTGCACTGCTTTGTCCAGCAATCGCTGCTAATAAATTTTTCGAATATATATATTTAAAAATGTAATTCATAATGCTTTAGAGGTTTGATATATATTTAAATTTACAGCTTGAACCTCATGTAAATGGACCATTTACTCCTGATCTTGCCCATCCGATATCTCAGTTAGGAAAGAATGCTAAAGAAAATGGTTGGCCTCTTGAAGTTAAAGTAGGTATGTATAAAAATAATTTAACTCGTTACCAAAAAAAAAAAAAAAAAAGTCAAATCTTATAAGCATTTCTTTTTGTAGTGAATTATTTTAAAAAGAAAGGGGTAGAGCATTTCTTATTTGTAGAAAATATCAGGTTGTGGTACTGTTTAATGTATTGTCAAAGATCTAAATAGAAAAAATGATTAATTAGTAATAGTTAACTAAAACATTTATTGTTCATTTTTAGAAAAAAAATTATCTGAGGCTTTCCACACATCTTTTTCTTGCAATATTTTAAAGTTAAAAGATTATTTTCATACAAATTATTATTTTTTAGAAATGTATATAAGCATGTGCTTGTAAATTGCATTCAAAATATCTTTAAAATAATTGAAGCCCATATTTATACTGTTAGGATCTTTCGAATATTCTTTCTAAATAATAATAATAATGAACTTGCAATCTTTTGAAAAAAGTTAAAAAAGCATTCAAAAACAAGTAAATAGCTGTATGTTCCAGCCATTTGAGAAATTGAGGATAAAGGGGTTAAACCTTTTGGGGATTTATTTTTTCCTAAGCAAACCTCTGACTCTTTAATTTGTTTGACAAATTTTAATGCTAAACCTGCTTTTAAAATATGTGTAATGGTGGTGTGTATCTCTGCATAGAAAAAATTACACCTAAAACTCTCTGCTATTTTTCTTCAAAACCCTTATTTGCTGTTAAACACACATATACGCCCCCCCCCCCCCCAAAAAAAAAAAAAAAGACTTTTAAGTTTATTAAATAAACATTGTCATAAGTTCAACATTGTCTATTGTAAAAAATTAAAGTGTGTTTGTTCTAGCAAATGCTTCTGTGGGATATACCCGGTAATAATGACTTACACCTCATTGTTTTAAGTACAATAAAAGCTCAGTATAACATCATTATTTAACGACATACTTTACTTTTGCGTCATAAACTTATAACAGTATATTAGAATATGACTAGAAATAACAAGTCTGACATTAGAAATTTAAAATATTAGATAAAGGAGGGAGACATTAAGCATTAGAATATTTTGGATGTAGTGAGGATAAATAGCTGTAAAATTGCAGAGTAGAATCTCTACCACAGTATATTTCAATCTGTAGGATTTCAAGTCATTCTTTAAGCTATATATCTAAAATTGTATAAAATGTTTTAAAAAAGAAATGCCTATTAAAATTCCTTGTTGATTTGTGTAAAATAGCTGAGATACTTGTTTTCCCAAAAGCAAAATCAGTAATTTTTTAAAAATCCAATAGGTTTGATTGGAAGTTGCACAAATAGTAGTTATGAAGATATGGCTCGAGCTGCTTCATTAGCAAAACAAATTTTGAGTCACGGTTTAAAGTCAAAATCTAAATTTACAGTTACTCCTGGATCCGAACAAATTAGGGCAACTATTGAAAGAGATGGACAGGTAATCTTCAATTTTGTAGATTCAGTATTTATGAATGTTTTTGTTTGTTGTGCAGTGCTTTCATGTTAGTCTTGTGTGTATGTTCATACACTCCAACATTGGCAACTAAGCTATCAGTAGTAGCAGTCACTCAGTATCATGATAGTGACCTTTTACGTAATGTTAGCATAATAATGGTTTTATATATATGTATATATATATAAAATTTTAAATATTTCAGAACTTTAAATATTAATTATTGGTGAAAACACCTCATTAAAATATAAAAAGGTTCATTCAGTGCAACCTTTATATAATTTTACCTTTAGAGAGTTAATTTATTCATGTATAGTAAACATACTGTGAAATCTGTACACCTTGGGATGAAGAGGTCTGTAGATTATAGATCACTGTTTTTTTTTTCTTCCAAGTTTTCCTTACTTAAGCCTTTACCTTTGTTAAGCAATATAACATTATTAATGATAAAAATTAATTCAAATTTCATTAAAATTAAATTATTTAAATTTATAACTTTTCACAACAAACTACACACCTTGGGATTAAGGTGTTTGTGAATTATAGATCACTTGTTTATAATTTTCCTTACTTAAACTGTTAAGTAACATAACATTATTAATGGTAAAAATTCAAAATTGATGGAAAAAACAATTTTATTGCACATATAACTTTTCTAATTTTGCAAATATGGAATCTGGTGTTGTTGTTTTAGAGTTTTTCATTTGAGTTTACATACTTTAGAGTCTTTTGTCCGTATTTTCGGTTGTTACACCAATTACTTTGCTGGAAATATAAATATTTATAAAAAATACACCTTCCTGAAGAGAAATTCACTTTACTTAACATATTTTGCAATTTCAGTTTTGAAAATAAAGAAAACATAATTGTTGTTGTTAAAAAAGATAAAAATAACTAGAAATATGTAAACAGGTGCTGACTTTTAAAATATGACTAACCATACATTTCATTGTTTACATTTAAAATTGTAGACTATAGATGTGAAAACTTTGTAAAGTTGATTGCATCACAACATGGAAAAATGAGTTATTTTTTTTTCTGCAACATATAACAAGCACTTTTAGCTTTTTTAAGTTCATCAGGACTAAAGTTTTTAATATAGCAGCAGTCCATGTTTAGTTTAGAAATCAACAGAGATTCCAATGTTTTCGTGCTAATATTGGATCGGATCTCAGTCTGATTCTTTAGAATTATGCTGAAAATCCTTTCAGTTGCAGCATTGCTGTGAGGAACAACTAAAATCGAAAGCATTAATTTGGGTAATAACACATACTTCTTGGTGCCAATATTAGTTTTAATTTCACTGATTTTGTGCCATGCTAAGTCTACTCTTTCACAATCAGTGATGTCTGCTGGAAAAATATCGTTCTGGTACAGAGCAAATTCCAACTCTAATTGATCAGAATTTTCTGCCCAATTGAATAGCTCAACAAAATAGGTGACTGATTCATAGCTTGCAGTCTTCCGGGTGTGAATGTTTGCAACTGCTGCATGCTTATAAAATTCATCTTGCAATGGAAACTTCCTTACAATGTATTCACACGCTGCACTAAATAAATTTCTCACAGCATGGAAAAATACCTCAATATCCACTGATGATAAATCAGAATTCTTCAAATAGGCTCTTGTCGTAGCTCCAATGACGAGGTCCTCATCATTTTTTTGATTCTTTGTTTTTAGTGTAGATTTTTCTAAAAAAAAAAAAAAAGACTCAGTTTTTGAAATTGCAGTTGGAGTGATAAACCAAACTAAAAGTTCAAAGTACACATTGTACAGTTCTGCATTTAGAATGTGGATGCATGGCTTCTAGTTTTGCAGAGCAACATTAACTTTGACAAATGTGGGAATGACTGCAGAAAGAAAAAGGCAATACAATTTGGTTTTGGGAGATTGCAGCATCAGTTTAATTTTCACAAACTGATCATTTTTCCTGTAGTCTTCATCATCACAGTCAAAGAATTTTATTACAGGTTCCCACTGTTCAATGACCCTTTTTAAGGAATTTTCAAAAGAAAGCCAGCGTGTATTCACATGTTTTAAAATTTTGTGAGCTTTTTCAGCACACAAATCTTGGTACTCCTTAAATTCAGCTTTTCTTTTACTGCTCTTTTCCAGGTAATAAAAAATCTGTATCAATAAATTTTCTACTTCTACAGGAAGGGTATTTGTAGCTTTCTAGGCTGCAAGGTGAACCAAATGGCATGGGCATCCCACAACTTTAATTTTGGGTTGTTTTTTCATTATAAAAGAGCTTACGCCTTTAAATCTCCCAGTCATAGTGTTTGCATTGTCCGAACAAAAAGCAATGCAGTTGTCTCATTTAATTTCTAGTTTACTTAATTCAGAGTCAATCAATTTAAATATACCTTCCCCTGTATTATCACTTGACTCTAACAAAGAAAGTAAGGTTGTGCTGATTGCGTCCTTTTCATCATCATAATAAGTGACGACTAAAGGATAGAGCTTTTTATCATGAATGTCATTGCTGCCATCTGTTGAGAGGGAAAATGGATCGTTACGGAGTTTCCTCACAATCTCTTTTCCTTGGTCATATCTGCCATTGAGACAGCAATTGCATTTGCCTTAGTGTGGCCACAACTAAATTTTTTTGCTATGTCCGAATCGGGGAACATCTTAGCAAAAAGGGGGGCAGCATGATCGGCGGTAGAAATCTGAATATTGTGTTCGATCAAAAATCGTACAAAAAGGACTTCCGATTTTATAACACTCTGCTCATCCTCGTGTTTCACAAAAAATGACTCCACAGAATGCTGTTTAGATTGAGCTTTCACGAGTTCTACATGCTTTGTGCATGCTACATGTCGTCGGCAGTCATCCCGTCCACCGTGTTCATTCAAAAATTCTGTGGAACACACCAGGCAACGAGCAAATCCATCCCTACCTGGAACAAGGCAAGGCCAAAGTTGATGACGCAGTGGTTGTTAGATAAAGCGACATCAGTCAACTGCTTTAAACTAAAAAGAACATATTTTAATGAACAATATACAGGTACACAACGGCAACCGTTCTGTTGCACTGAACTGAACAACACATGAAGTTTAAACGTCCTTATATACAGCCACGCCATCTCTCGGGCGTACATTTGCATATACCTGGTTTCTTCTTCTCTTGGACGTCGGAACGAAACCTTGTGACTCTGACAATCCGGCCCCATCGTACCGACGGTCGAAGAAACTTGAATCCATCATCCAATTACAATAAAAATTAAACTTCATATGGCAAAGCTTTATTCAATATGTCTGCTAAATTTTGATTACCAGATACATACAATAAATTAAATTTTTTCATTTCCAACAGTTCCTTTATATAAAAATACCTTGTATCAATATGTTTAGTTCTTTGACTATCATTACAATTTTTAGAAAAATGTATGGCACTTTGATTATCGCAATAAACTTTCGGTAAAGACTGAGGTAAATTTAAATTTGAACAACTTTCGAGTATTTTAGTCAACCAAATAATTTCTTTTACAGTCTCCGAAAGGGCAATAACTTCAGCTTCCATGCTGGAAAGTGCGACACATTTTTGTTTACACGTTTTCCATGAGATTGGAACATTTCCAATTAAAACAATGTAACCACTTATTGATTTTCTATCATCCCTATCGGATGCCCAACTAGCATCGGAAAATGCAATTATATCATAATTTGTACATTTACTTAAATTTATACAGTAATAGATAGTTCCTATTACATATTGAAGTACTTGACACAATAATCTCCAGTGAGTCTCTGTTGGTTTACTAGAATATTGGGACAGTAAAATAACTGGAAAACTTATATCTGGTCTTGTCCTACTTGCCAAAAAGAGGAGGGATCCGATTAAATTTCTATATGGATTTTCAGAAATACCCTCATCTTCTCCGGACTTTTTAATAACTACCCCAGAACTCATAGGTACTTTAACTTTATTATCTGGAATGTCCGGATAGGTTTCCTTCAATTTTGATATATAGGTTTTCTGGTGCATAATTAAATCACCATTAAGATATTCAAACTGAACACCCAAAAATGTTGAAATTATGCCTAAATTTTTAAATTCAAACTTCAATCTAATCAACTCAAATACCTTTTGCATAATGTCCTCATTTTTAACAAATACAGCAAAATCATCAACATATACAAGTATAAGAACAATCCATTTAAATTGATACACACTGTTACATTTTTCTAACTTTTGAAATCCTAATTCCAGGAAAGTTTTGTCTAGTTTTATGAACCATTCTTTACCAGACTGATGCAGGCCATATAAAGCCTTTTCCAATTTAAATACATGATTAGGAAACATTTTATTTTGAAAACCTGGTGGTTGATTTATATACACCTCTTCATTTAATGTACTATATAAATATGCATTCTTTATATCTAAATGTCGTGAAAACCATCCTTTTCGAACAACAAGAATTGACATAAATAACCTTACTAAGGTAAAATTTACAACGGGAGAAAATACTTCTTTATAATCAATACCTTCAATCTGCCGATATCCCTGAGCTACTAAACGGGCTTTGAAACGTTTAATTTTTCCCTCAAAATCTTTTTTCAACGTATATACCCATTCACTTCCCAATACTTTAATTCCACTTGGTTTGGGAACTATGCTATAAGCATCTCTATCTTGTAAAGTTTTTAATTCATTTTGCATTGCCTCGAACCATTTTTGTTTCTCGGGCAATTGTTGAGATTCTTCGTAATTACATGGAATTTTAACTTCAACTAAATTTATTTCGGTTTCTGAAAATGAATCCATAGTGTCACTATCAGTTTGATCTCCCTCCTCTTCTTTTTTTTGAGGGGAGGGCTTACTAGAAAAGTTAAAATTTTCAGGTTTAAATACAATTCCGTTTTCTGAACAATATTTTTTAACATCATTTAAACTTCTAAGACGAATTGACTTGTCTGGAAATTTTGGGTAGTAATAAACATATGTACGTCCCCATTTATTTGTTTTAATTTCACGTTTCCAGTCAAGAGGTTCGTCTAACTCACGCTCTTTTGAATTAAATTTTAACGTATTTTCTGGATCTATGTTTGGAATTGCTATTGTTAAATTCTTTTCATGAGGGAATGTTTCAATTTGTGTAGGTGTGTTATTTAATTCTCCTAAAACATCCATAGCAATCTTCGTTTCATCGAATTTTACATGAACTGTTTCAATTACCTTTTGAGTGGAGGGGATGTAGATTCTATAACCTCTTGTGTTAATTGCATACCCTATCATAATACCCGGGATTGATCTTGCGGACAGTTTATCACGCTTTTGCTTCGGTAAATGTGCGTATGCTAAACAGCCAAATACTCGTAAATGTTTCACCGAGGGTTTTGAGCCATACCAAAGCTCTAAGGGACTTTTACATTTCTTCCCTACAGTACAACGATTTCTAACATGAATGTAGGTAAACAAGGCTTCAAGCCAAAATGTTTTCTTGAGTTTTGATTCTAATAGTAGTGCCCTTACTGCATCAAATGCATAACCATTAAATCGCTCAGCTATACCACCCATTTCTGGTGTATATATAACAGTCCTCTCATGTTTTATTCCGCGAGACATTAAGAATTGCGTAAAATTATCATGACAAAACTCTAAACCATTATCTGTTCTAATACTTTTCAACTCCCTTTCCGTTTGCTTTTCAACCATCGTTAAAAATAATTTAAACTTTTCAAATACATCCGATTTTTGTTTCAGAGGATAAATCCAAACTCTACCGGAGTACTCATCAATCATGGAAACAAAATATTTAAATCCACTTTTGGTTTTAACAGGTGAAGGTCCCCATACATCCATATGTACTCGTTGCAATTGACAGTCTATTCGCGTTCTTTCCAATTCAGGAAAAGATGCCCACTTTGATTTAGCTTCCTGACAAATATTGCAAATTTCTTTAGAAGGGGGAATTTTCGGTAAATCCCGTACGGCTCCATGTCTAGACATATCTGATAGCTTTTTAAAATTACAATGTGCTAATCTACGATGCCATGTCCAAATTTCATCGTGAGATGTCTGGCTTACGCTAACATTTTCCACTTCGACTTTTTCATCACACTTAATTACTTTTTCTAATTCGCTATCCCAAATCACATTTACTTCATAAAATTGATCAGATAATTTAAATGAAATCCACTTAATCCCATCAGGAAAGAATACATCGGCTCTACCTCTACCGCAAATAGTTTTATAACCGCACTTATCAAGCCTTATTCCTGAAAGATTTCTTTTTAAATCAGGAGCAGGAGCATAAAGTACATTATATAAAGTTACGACATTGAACTGACCATCGCAATTTACTTTAAACTTCATATTCCCTATTCCTTTAATAGGCGCGCTTCCATTCCGAATAGCTACAGATAAACTTTGATTTTCTATTACTTTAAAGTTCATTAAATGTGTTCGGTCGTTTGTAAAATGATTTGTTGCACCTGTATCTAAAGTAAAAGTGAATGGTGAATTAAATGAAGAAGGGGAGGGAGTAGCAATATTTGATGCAATACCAACATTATTCCCGAAATGTGCTTCAGTTATATTGCACGACCCATCTTTAAATTTTTGATCTTGTTTACGAAACTTAGGTTTTACTTTACAATTGAATTTTAAATGTCCGAATTCGTGGCAGGAAAAACAAGGGCCAATTTTAGCGGAATTCCGTTTCCCTACCAAATTTTGTAATTTATGGCTATAGTCATACTTATTCCGCTTAGTTAAAAGTACATTCATATTTTCACTTTTCACTTTATCGTATTGCGTTAAACTTAAACGGCTGTTCTCTAAAAGTAATGCTTCTGTAATTTTTTCGACAGTAAATTCCTCATCTTTTACAGTATACAAATTCTGAACAACACCATTATATTCATCTGGTAAATTTCTAATTAATTGAAAACTTATATACAAATCGTCTAACTTGTGTTTACTTTCATTACACCTGGACGCTGCTTGCTTTACTCTTTCAATAAACATACCAATAGTTTCATTATCTGAATCAAACTTTATGCAAAAAAATTCATCTAAAAGTCTTACTAGTTTAGCACGACTGTCCATATCGAAATTGTCCTTCATGATCTTCCAGGCAATTTTACAGGAACTTACATCATCCAGTAGAAGTTGATACCTTTCTACTAAACTGCCGTAAATGAGAGCAAAACCCTTCTCGTTGAGACGTAAGTAAAGGTTGCACTCCTTGCTGTTGATACCAGTGCTTGAACTTCCATCCTTTCCGTCAGCGAGACCTGTAGATCTTTCCCCATTCGTCAGCTGCAGGAATTTCACCGGTGACAATCCGCCAGGCTCCAACTCCCATTAACGCTGCACGCATATTTGATGACCATCGACGATAATTCGTCCCATCAAACTTTAGGACCGGGAACTTTAAATAGTCTGACGTGATATCAGTCATTCTTTAAACTTTTCACTTTTTATTCTTTTAAATCTTTTACAGTTAACAGGGCACCTGGGCCCATAACCACTTGACGCAGTGGTTGTTAGATAAAGCGACACCAGTCAACTGCTTTAAACTAAAAAGAACATATTTTAATGAACAATATACAGGTACACAACGGCAACCATTCTGTTGCACTGAACCGAACAACACATGAAGTTTAAACGTCCTTATATACAGCCACGCCATCTCTCGGGCGTACATTTGCATATACCTGGTTTCTTCTTCTCTTGGACGTCGGAACGAAACCTTGTGACTCTGACAGTTTATTATACTCATCTCTAAACTTCTGGCAGTTTTTCTTTTTTTTCGGGGCTTTTTCAACCTCATCCATATTACGTTTTATTAAGAGATCCATATTAGCTGTTTTCAAAGCGAGCGAAATCTAACGAAAACTATCACACATACACACGAGAAAATGGCTACGGTCGCTCTGCTCCAGTGTTGCCAGAAAGTTTTGAACTAAAATCGCAAGAGGTTGCTAGAAATGTCACAAAAGTGACGTCACAGCCATTGGTTGGAGAAAAATCCTGTCCCAAACCTTAAACGTAGTAGCATGATGCTCTCAAAAGTAGCAAACTTTGCGAAAGTCGCAAGATCTGGCAACACTGCTGCTCTAGTGGTCTATCTTGATTCTAGAATAGCGCGCTGCGCAGCAGGCGGACAGCACATACGAATTCACCTTGACGTCATCGTCATGCGGGGGCGTGACCGACCACGTGACGCTTGGAGCAATCGTGGATTCATCGGATTGAGGGCTAGGAAGAGCGACTGACGGGGTGGGAGGAGGGGAGGTATGCCGCTCGGCGAATCGTGGTTCCAAGCTGCATGTCACTATGGTCGTAAACTCGGCCGTAGCTGCCTTCGCGGCACTCCTCAGACAGGATTTATTAAATAAGCATACTCGTTTCCGTAGTTTTCCCGTTGAGCACGTAGTTCCATAGTTAATACTTCTTTTCCGTATAAACTACGGATAATCCGTAGTTGTTGAAGTGTATGGGGGGGGTGACTTGACGTGCTGGGAAAAAAAGAGGCTTTAGGCAAAAATCTTGCAATTTTTAGTGTTCCTGAATCTGTAAATTCTGCACCTTTTCTTTCCTCCACTGTTCATCTAAAATTGAATTACTCTTTTGAGATTGAATAGCATTATATACTCTATAACAAAAAAAAAAAAAAAAAAAAAAAAAAAAAAAAATCAGCACACCAAGTAAGAATAGTCCAATTGTGATAAAAATTGGTGGATGTTAAGAACATGCATATCAAACAAACGATTAAAATTTCTGAACGATTGAATGATTTATTATATAGTGACTATAACAATAGGAGGAAGTCAATAAGTCGTTAGTCCACCCCTGGCCTTGATGCAAGCTGTCACCCAGCGTGGCACAGACTGATAGAGTTTCCAGTTGTTGTCCTGCAGAATTTCTTGCCAAATTGTTTCCGACTGTTGGGCTAAATTGGCAACATTTAGAAGATGGTTGCAATCGCCTTCCCATAATGTCCCAAATGGAGAGAGATCATTTGACCTAGCTGATTCGGAAGTACAGGGAAAGCTGGAAGACAATTCATAGCAACACTTGCAGTATGCAGCTGGGCATTATCGGGTTGAAAAGTAAGTCCTGGGTGTCACAAAAGAAATGATAACACAACCGGTCATAGGATGTTGTCAATGTGCTAGAAATAACTATAAAAGGGGTCCAGCTATCAAAAGAGATGGCACCTCTGACAATAACACCTTGCTATGGACCTGTGCGACGTGTGATTATCAGGGCAGGATCCCCTCTGCCCTGGATGTCTCCAGACACGTCTGTGGTTGTCGTCAGGACACAGTTGGAAATGGGACTTGTCACTAAAGATTATTCGTGTCCAGTCAGTGCAGTTCCATGCTGATCGATCCTGCCACCACAGTAAATCAGATGTGATGGTGTAGTACAGGCGTGAGAGGTAACCGGCGTAACAGTCGGCATGAGCATAAATTCCATTCTCGCAATTGTCTGTAGAGAGTCATGTTGGATACATGTTCCGGTCATAGGGTGGATAGTTGATAGCGACGAATCCGGTGCTGTGACAATAGCTCTATCCTCCTGTTCTGTTGTAGCCCTCGGTCAACTGTTTTACAGCCGATGTAAGTTTTGCAGTTGAAGTGCAACAGAAATTTTAACCATCAGATTGAGAATCACCCCTTAAATGCACATGCTGAATGCACAGTTCCGATGTGCTAGCACTTCTGCTATTCATTCATTGGACTTCAGTTTGTAATCATTTGCATGTTTGGTTCGAATGTCTTCGCTTACAAAATTTCATTACAATCGGACGACTCCTTCTTAGGGACGTCAATTTTTTTTATTCATGTATTTTATGAAAATAATGTATAAAAATTATCCACTTAACTAACATAAAAAAAAGTTACAATTATTGACAATTTATTCTTGACTCTTATGCACTATCACTGTTCTAGCAATTTCAAATTAATAAGCATAATAAAAGAGAACAATTTTGACAAATTTTACATTTTCCTTGAAGTTTGTACTCTTTCTTTAAAGAGCATTTGGATTTTTTTTTCTTTTGTTCTGTATATCTTGTGTTCATCTCATTACTAGGAACTTTTCTGTGCACCCCCTACCTTTTTTCTACCGTGTGTGCACCTAGCTTATGTTCTAAACTACTTGTGATATAGATACCATATTTAATATTAATTGTAATTTGTTTTCTGAATCTTAAATTCAATATTTAAAAGTAACCATTTTAACCATAAAATAGATTGTATTATGTCATTTTGTAACTTGTAATAACTTGTAACGGGTTTCTCATCCCCCCTATTGGATTATTTCGGCATACATTATTTTGATGCCATGCACCAACTTTCAAACCAATCATGACTTGATTTCTTTAATTTCATTGGTCTAAATTTATTGTAACTCTGTAATTAGCAGCGGTTATCTCGGGCAAGTTTATGTTTCTTGCCAATTCCAAGTTCTGTGTTTGCATCCTTTTTAACTCCACCACTTTTCAATTGTAAAGTAAAGACGTATGTTTTTTATTTACTATGCTGAGCTGCTCCCAGACTCTGCAATTTTCAGGGTTGATAATTCTGCTCCAATTGCTCCAGCCTGCTCCATTGCACAGTACTTGATCCTATTTGTGTCAAAACATGCATTTTTCTTCATTTTGCTCCGAAACCTACTTTTCAAGAGATACTTAGCTCATTGATAACTGCAAAATTAGTCAGCTCGACAATTCTCAGTAGCTGGCAAGAGTATTTCACAAGGTGATTTTCCTGCCTTTAACTTCTCTAAAAGCAATGTCACAGAAATGGTGAGGTGCCCCATGACAGACAATAGCACAAGTCACAGTACAAAATAATCCTTTACAAACAGAATGGTCAGCAACCAATTGCAAAATCACATACTGAAGACTGTCTTAGAGTTCTGAAGGTTATTCCATGAAAACAAACAATAAAAATGTAAGCACTCTTTTTTGTGTGTGTGTGTCCTTTATAATTTGCAAATGTTAAGAAAGTTTATCCAGGAAAATACTGAGAGGGTCTCAAACATTATCTTGGATTCTTCACTTAACATTGTTTTATCAGGTTAAATTTGAAGCTGGACCAATCATACAGTCTGATTCCTGTAAGAAAATTCGCGAGGGAAAAAAAAATGAGAGACCATTCCTTGTATTCAACATTCACCCTGATCATAGTCTCTGACGCTCCACCATGACCAAGTAAATAAATACATTGAACATGATAGATGGCTGAAGTGTAAAGGTTCCAGGTTTGAGCCTATTGTGTGGCCATTGATCTAACAGTCTGGAGCTTGGGGCATTTTTCTCCAGATGTAATGTGCATATGTGTTAGAATTGTTTAAAAAGTTCCCTGCCTAAGGCACCCCTCCTAAGGCTGATAGCCTTTGAGTATCTTTGCCTTAGTATACTTAGTCTCTATGCTCTGATTTGACCATCTTTTAAAATTTTGTTTCTGCTGTTATGGCAAAGCTACGCATGGGCTATCTGACTTGGATGAGGGTTGCCTTGGTCGAAGGACTTTCTAAGGGGTTCTAATGTATATTCACATTACATCTAGAGAAAACCGACTAAAACTCCAGACTGTTAGATTGGCAGCTGAACCCAAAACCTTCACACTTCAGCTCTCTACTATGTTCAGTGTCTTTATCCATTTGGCTATGGTGGGACCGTTTAAAATTTTGTCCCGTTCTACTCCTCCTCTTTTAGCGTTTCTGTATAGTATGTATGTAGTATTTTTTCATCTGTGTACTCACTGTTCAAAACTATACACGATTATTCATTCTTTTACGTGTTGTTTAAACACAAAAAAGAAGGAATCTATCATCGACAAAAATTATTTTTGAGTATGTGAACATATTTACTCTTTAAATTAGTTGTATTTTTATGAAAATAATTAAATGTTATTTCTGATTATTACTATTAATTAGTCATAATTATTTTTAATAATTAAGACACTGTTAAGCAGTTATATTATAGAAAATGAACTGCTCCCTATACCTGTTCATCTGCTCCGAAACAGCAATTTTCCTGCTCACAGAAAGGCTCCAAATCTGTTTACAGCAGTTAACACCTCTGAATATTTCTGTGTTTATCTTAAACTATTTTTTCAATAAATAGAGTTTAAAAGCATCATATGTCTATGTGATTTTATGTCTTGTAACTAAGTGTTTCTGACCCGAGTATTGCCATAACAACATTCTAATTTAGTTTTCATATTTAAAATACTTTAATTAATTAATTTCTTCATTTTACTATTTAGTTATGTATTTTGTTTATTTCAGGCTCAAACTCTCCGTGAATTCGGAGGCGTAGTCTTAGCAAATGCATGTGGTCCTTGCATTGGACAATGGGACAGGTGAGAGTATAAAATACTTTTTGCTTTGGGTTTAAAAGAAGTGGAGAGGAATGAAAGTATATTGTACTTATATATATATATAAGTAGCTACTAGCAAAATGAAGTCATAAAAATATTTTTAATGTACAGATTTCTACAGACTTGCAAGTCAGGAAAAAGAAGAATAGCATAAAGGGCAGGAAAAATTAAAATAAATATAGAAAATTGAAGAAACTTGTATTGTAACTATTGTAAATCAAAACATTTTTCCCTTCTCTACTCTTGCTTGTACAGATTATTCAAATATATTTTGCCTCCATAAACACTCATCAAATTTATAGTTAATTTGACAACATGTATTTTCTTAATGTGTTTTTTCATTTTTTATATAACGACACCAGAACAATAAATTGTAAACATGTTTCACCCATCATTAAAGTATTTTTTAATAATTGACTTATAATTTACAAAAACTAAATATCTTTTCATATATGTACATAAAAAAAGTTACTTAAAATGCAAAAAATTAAATATTTTTATGTGTGCACTACTGACAGAAGCAAATAAATTTTAACCATGACACATTTATTAATGTATCTATAATTACAGATTCATACCTGCCAACTTGTACGGTTTGGCCGTACAATGTACGGATTTTAGCTTAGTTGTATGGTTATACGGCCGCAAGGCAAAATTGTACGATTTTTTGGCAAAGTTTTGGCTAATGTGATTTTATTTACTATGTTTCAAAATTTAGTGGTTTTGTGGAGTATTTTAAAATTTAAATCACCAATTGACGTTACGTCGAACGTAAAAACACTAGATCGTTTTATTTCCCATATTTACGCTAACTCCCCTCCCTCTCCTACCTCTTCTGCGTTCTTCCACTGATACGCTGTGTTACTGTTAACCCGAGAGGGAAAATAGGAATTCCCTCCGATCTCCGATGCTGCGAAAGCTATGATTGGCTCACAGATTTTTTTCCCCCTCCCACCCGCCGCCTTGCTTGTGACGTGTTAGGAGAAGTGAGATGGGAGCGTTCGTAATCGATATGCCGAGTGTCCATGCTTTGTCAAAGTTTGCTGCTGCGCATGCATGGAGGTGGATGCGCATTTGTTTAATATCTCCCTCCCAATACCGCTTGGCTCCCATCCATAAGCGCAAGAACAACTTTCAATCACAAACACGTGTTGATGAAATTGTCCAGTGTAGTTTGAAGTTGTGAAATATTAATTTGAAATGTCGAAAATTAAACATAAACAATATAATAAAGTTTTCCTTGATTCTTTTACAAAGGAATATCCGTGTATCGTCAAATCGCAAAGGGGATGCAATTTTGCTTTTTGCTCAGTGTATAGGACCGACATCAAAATTGCCTATCAAACATGAATAATCTTGCTAAGTAGCAAACATAAATAATCTTGCAGACAAATAATTTTCAGTTGTTGTTGTTGTGTGTGATTATGGCAACGATACACTAGGGCGATCTGCCGGGGGGGGTTGGGTGCCTTTGCAGGAGGACTTTCTAAGGGGTTCTAACGCGTATTCACGTTACATCTGGAGAAAACCTACCAAAACTCCGGATCGACAGCCGCGCAATGGGACCCGAATCCGGGACCTTCACACTTCAGCCATCTACCACTTTCAGTGGCAGAACCACTTGTGCCATGGTGAGGCCAAATCATTTTCAGATATAGTTTATTTTTTAAATTTATTTCCAAATATGTGCTCACATGAAGTATGTGGAAATGATGTTTGCAAGCCAGTAGATGAAGTCAGGGATGAGCTTCAATCTCAATTTTGCAAATTGATAATTTGCCCTAGGAAGTACAATCAGAAGAGAGAATGGACAAAAAATGGGCTAAAAATTGAGATTGAGAAAATTAACAGCTGCTAGTGGGAAATTTAAATATGATTGAATGTTATGCTAAGCTTATTGACTGCACCACACAGTAATGCTGCTTGTGAACGTTTGTTTAGCAGTGTTAAGAAAAATAGAACACTATTTCATAGTTTTTTGTCTAATGAAACTTTGGAAGACATTTTAATTGCAAAAAGTAAACTCAAAGGCCATTGCTATGAGCAAGACTTAGATAAGTATTTTTTAAAAGCAGCCAAATCAGCTACTTATGAACATTTGTACTCTAAAGATACCAAATAAATGCCCCTCCTTTCCTATATGTGCATATGTATTAAAAATAGTGTACTAAATCTGAATAGTAATTTTAAAAATTGTATTTGCTTACATTTTATCTTTAGTAGGCATATTTATTGCGTTACTGCGTGACACCGTGGTATTGTAAGATTTTCAAAAATTGCATGTTGGCAGGTATGCAGATTATTTTCACAAAGAAATGTATACTTTTATTTATTTATTTAAGAATGAGATATCTATTTTGATAAGATACCTATGATAGATGAGTTAATTTTTTCCAAATGTAGGTTTAATGCATTTTTTCTGTATCAATAATTTAATATTAATTTACATTAAGTCATTTTTACATGTATTTTAAGTTAAGTTACTTTTAGAGATTGAGAAATAAAAACTAAATCTCTTTTAAATATATTTATAATGAAATTATAATCCTTTCTTTTGTAGTTTTATATAGGGATGTAACGAATATTCAGCTATTATTCAGTATTCAGCCTATTTGGCTGTTTTGCTGAACATTCAGTTGGCCCAATATTCAGTAAGCCAAATATTGAACGGGTATTCGGCCAAATAGTTGTGGCCGAATATTGCTACATATTCAGCTGAATTGTTTTGGAAAAAAGGGGAAAAATATTTTATATTTTTTAACATGTATTTTGAAATGCATTTATAAATAATATTGCTCAGTTATACTTCAATGTGTTAATTTCATATTATAAAATATTCTAGGTCATTGAATTTTAAGCTGAGTGAAACATAATCCGATGTATTTAATAATATTACAGAAATGCAGACTTTTCTACTGGGTGACACTACATGGCTTAGTTTTCTACTTTGTAATGGTTTTGTATGGTTTTTGTAATGGGGTGGGGGTAAGAGGAATTACAAACATAATTTTCCCAATTACAAACATAATTTTGAAAAGCTGCTGAATATGTTTTGCCCAGAGGCTGTAAAAGCCAAAGCATGATGTGATTATGCATAGTAATCAGACTAATCGCATTTACCATAGCATATTTATTAAATTATGAATATCTCGAAATATAATTTTGCTGCTATTAGTGTTTATTTAACTTTCTAAAAGACAGGGAGGTATATTGGGGGGGGGGGCTCCGAAAATGTAAAGCAGCTATTTCAAAACATTAATATTAACTCTTGTAACAATAAAGTTTAAAATACCTGGTCTCCTACACCCCTCCGAAATGGAAACTTATATATGCTACTGGTAAAGATATCTTTTTGTTAGTAAGATTTTTTAGTTTTACTGATAATATACTGTTGTGTGGTTTTAAGTACCTACAAATAATATAAAATGAATTTTAACTAGCCTTTATTTAATATTTAATTACAAATTTGAAAAGCGATATTTTATTTACTTACAATAAAAATGAAATTTCAAAAAATTTAAAATTCAGCCGCCGAATATTCGGTATTCGGCCAAATCTCTAGTTTTATCCCGGCATGAAACAAAAATTTTCAGGTTATTGCATTAAATTTCTTTAATCAAAAATATTTTTTTTAAATTACAAGTTAAAGAACAAAAATAGGTCTGTTTAATTGTTTAGCTTCTAAAATATATGAGCATTCTTTCTCAGTACAAAAATTTATGTGGCACCATAAAGGCTGAAAAATTTGGGCGGGGATGCAAATTCATAAAAATCATTTAAAACATTAGTTTCCAAATTTCAAGAAATTTTCACTTTTTACTCTTGGTTTTGACATGTGACACGCACACAAAAAAAGATTAGTCAAAGTACTTTATGTATGGAGTGATCATTATACAAAATACTGTAGTAATTAAAACAACTGTTTTAAACTTGTAAAATACCATATTATAATTTTCATTAATGAATATTTCACAAACACATTTTAAATGTATATATTTTAAGTAGACAATTTTTAAAATCAATTGAAACTTTCAGAAAATCATAAATAAATTTAAATAACTAAATTCAATTATAAAAATATGTAAAATAAGAGTTAATTTTTAATCTTAGGTATTGGAGATTTCAATAAAAGAATGCTGAGTAAAAGATTCATTTGGAAAAAGGATGAAGATTGAAAATTTCTCCCTGCCTCTGTAAATAAATTTAGAAGACATAATAATCAGAGTTTTTTGTTAAATATCGGATTTCTGGAGCAAATTAAAAATATTGGAGAAACTCCATGTGGAGAGAATGTAGAATTACATTATTTCTGGGACTACCATGAGAGAAATCGCATATACTGAATGCACATATTTTTC
Source organism: Cheiracanthium punctorium (assembly GCA_038373885.1). Lineage (NCBI taxonomy): Eukaryota > Metazoa > Arthropoda > Arachnida > Araneae > Cheiracanthiidae > Cheiracanthium > Cheiracanthium punctorium. The sequence continues at coordinate 63,473 of JAWZYV010013354.1, read as the reverse complement.
AAATGATACTTAACAGTGCTTATAATTAAACTTGCCCTATAAACAGCAGTCTACTGCTGAAAAAGGATGAGAAGATCGCCTCCAAATTTGCACATGGACACTACATGAGATATGTTTTTTTTTTTTTTTTTTTTAAGTTCAGAAAATGTCTTCTAAGCAGCACTTTGCAGCAGGAAATCAACTCTAAATATTATCCTAAGTAGTTATAAATGTGCTCAAATACTACTAAACAAATGTTGAAATTGTGGGTTTATTTTGAATAATCCATTTCTTAGTGTTAAATTTGCTGTTTTTTTTTCAGTTAAAAAATATATCTCTCTGTTTTATGTATCACTTTATCAAGAATGTTCCAATATAACTTTCCATCCTGTCCCATGTACATTATAGACCTTTAGTAGTATATAGCCAGATATCCGGCAGTTATGACTCAGATATCCGACGGTATTTCGGATATTGAAAAATCAGCCGGATAGGCCAGATACCGGATACTTGCCGGTTATCCGTCACAACCCTATTCCAAAAGCGTTTTTCTAAAAATATTAAGTATGTTTTTATTTTTCCTTCATTCTGTGAGAGACCAAGTTTAATTATTGTTTAGCTTCAACAATTTAATGAAATAATTTATTCAAAATTAAAATCTAGCTCATTTTTGTTGCAGGCAAGACACTAAAAAAGGAGAAAAGAATACAATAGTATCATCTTACAACCGTAATTTTACTGGTAGAAATGATGCTAATCCTGCCACTCATGCTTTTGTTGCATCTCCAGAAATGGTTGTAGCTCTTTCCAGTGCTGGAACATTGGATTTCAATCCTTTGACTGATGAACTTACTGGTGCTAAAGGTGTGTCTATGTTTTTAATGAATTGTTATTTACAGAGTAACTTGCATTAATTGAAATATTTCTTTGCTCCATTAGTCTCGTTCATTGAATGCAACCTCCCTTTATAGGGCACTCTGAAAATCTGAAAATGTTTGTATCTTTTAATTTCACCAAAGACAAATTTTACTGTTTACAAAATCATTCTATTGTATATCTGATTATTTATTTTGTTTTATATATGGTAAAGCCTATCTTAAATAGAATTGCAAGAGGCCAAATTATTTTTCTACTATAGCTGTGAGTAAATTGTATTAATGTTGTACTCTGTGGACCAGCTGTTCTTAAAAACAAGAAATAGTTAAATTTGAAACAAATTCTTGGTTTGTAAAAGGTGAAGACAGATTTTATTGTATTTGTGTTAATTTTAAGTAGTGTATCTGAAAGTATCTTTGTTACGAAATGAAAAAAAAAAAAAACATGCTTACAAGGAGAGGGCTCAGCCTCAGAATCACTGACTTGGATGAAATTTTGTGGAAATGTAACTCATAAGACATATAATCACTGGCACAAAATGTAGGACCCAACATACAGGCATTCTGATGGAATTCCATTCTAATCATTTGAAAATTAGGGCATATCAGCTTAAATACTATTTGGCAACAAAGTGGCATTCAAGCAGTTGTTGCGTAATGCATAAACCTGTTGATGTAGATTGAGGAAATGTAAGTTAATTATTAGAAAACAGCACTTTTAAAGCATTTATATCAACTCTAGTAACAAAAAAAAAATATAAAATACCCGATTCCCCCTTCCCATATTGGAAACGCATAAAAGCTACCATTTCTCAATAGATTTTTACTATTGCACTTTCCTGAAAATTTTATTTGTGAGTGAATTTTCATCACTGTAATATTCTGTTATTACTTTTTTTTATATACATAATTGTTTTAATCTGCTTATATAAAATTTGATGAATTATCCGCCCTGTCTTGAGTTGCAATTTTTACCCCAAAAATGTTTTGAATAAGGTGTCAATAAAGACCTTGTAACTGTGCAAAAATTATTAAATTTTGATAAGAAAAATTTGCGATTTTTATTATTATTTGATGCGGGGGAAAAAGAAAGGTGCCAATAAAGGCCTTGGACCTTAGATTAGATAAGTTTTTATTTTTAATTAAGATCAATTTTAATAGGTTATAATTAAATTTTATTCCCCCCCCCCCCCAAGTTATTATTAAAAAAAAAAAAAAAAACTAAAAGTTTGCCTATGCGACTGACTATGGACAAACACTAAAAACTACTTAAATATTCACAGTTACTACTGACAAGTTTCATTGAAGATGACATCTCAGTAGAGTATGCAAGTTTGTGAGTCTGGAACACGAAAGGGGCAAAATAGTTTTTATCTTTCTTTTATTAATTTTATGGCATATTTAGTTAAATAAAATAAAATAAACTTTACATCACAGCTTGCGTTATTCAATTTCAAACAAATTAATTGCAAAAATGCTTTAAATTATATAATCTGTTATACCAGAAATAATCAGTCAGTAAATCAGTTCCTATAAAAATTATGCAATTTTAATTTTTATACGTTTGCCCGGTCCTATCAGTTATAGTTAGAACATTTTTATTTATATAATTTGATGCACAATTTTTTAAAAAATCGTCCTTCTACGACCAAAATTTACCAAATTATAAAGCAGCAACTATTTTGACTTAAGTCACTTTTCTGTGTTTAAAAATGCTCCGTCATGGTAAACTATTAAGGGACCATGTAAATATTGAAATATTAAATTATAGGTTTTAATTTCATTTTCTGGCACGATACAGAGAAAGAAGTAAAACTAATTTTTGACTACTAATTTTTAAAGCTGAAGGTTATAGTCAAGCTCTATAAAAATTCATCTGGGGTCAGACTTACTAAATCATATATGTGCAGTATGCAGATGTGTAGCACCAAGTATGCTATGCAAAAGTATAGGAAGAGTTTTCTATATGTGTGCATATTTGTATGGCAGGGTTTTCACTGGCTACTAAAAGGCAACTACTTTGAGGAAAATGGCAACTATTTTTCTGAGAGTAACAATGCAATTTCTGTTTTTACGTAGAATGTTTCAATTTAGGGTAGGGAATGCAATCCCGATCCCGCGGCATACCTGCCAACTTGTACGGTTTGGCCGTACAATGTACGGATTTTAGCTTAGTTGTATGGTTATACGGCCGCAAGGCAAAATTGTATGATTTTTTGGCAAAGTTTAGGCTAATGTGATTTTATTTACTATGTTTCAATATTTAGTGGTTTTGTGGAGTATTTTAAATCACCAATTGACGTTACGTCGAACATAAAAACACTAGATCGTTTTATCTCCCATATTTGCGCTCCCCTCCCCTACCTTTTTTGCCTTCTTCCACTGATACGCTGCGTTACTGTTAACCCGAGAAAAAACTGCGTAGAGGGGAAAATAGGAATTCCCTCTGATCTCCGAAAGCTATGATTGGCTCACAGATTTTTTTTCCTCCCTCCCATCCGCGGCTTGGCTTGTGACATGTTAGGAAAAGTGGGATGGGAGCGTTCGTAATCGATATGCCGAGTGTCCATGCTTTGGCAAATTTTGTTGCTGCGCATGCATGGAGGTGGATGCGCATTCGTTTAGAAATACTGCTTGGCTTCCATCCGTAAGCGTAAGAACAACTTTCAATCACAAACAAACGTTGCTCATGCACGTGTTGATGAAATTGTCCAGTGTAGTTTGAAGTTGTGAAATATTAATTTGAAATGTCGAAAATTAAACATAAACAATATAATAAAGTTTTCCTTGATTCTTTTACAAAGGAATATCCGTGTATCGCCAAATCGCGAAGGGGGTGCAATTTTGCTTTTTGCTCCGTGTATAGGACTGTCATCAAAATTGCGTATCAAACATGAATAATCTTGCAGACAAATAATTTTCAGTTGTTGTTGTTGTGTGTGATTATGGCAACACTACACTAGGACGATCTGCCAGGGGGTGCCTCAGTTTCTAAGGGGTTCTAACGCGTATTCATCTTACATCTGGAGAAAACCTACCAGAACTCCAGATCGACAAGCGTGCGATGAGACCCGAACTCGGGACCTTCACACTTCAGCCATCTACCATTTTCAGTGACAGAACCACTTGTGCCATGGTGAGGCCAAATCATTTTCAGATATAGTTTATTTTTTAAATTTATTTCCAAATATGTGCTCTCATGAAGTATGTGGAAATGATGTTTGCAAGCCAGTAGATGAAGTCAGGGATGAGTTTCAATCCCAATTTGCAAATTGATAATTTGCCCGAGGAAGTTCAATCAGAAGAAAGAATGGACAAAAAATGGGCTAAAAATTGAGATTGAGAAAATCAACAGCTGCTAGTTGGAAATTTAAATATGATCGAATGTTATGCTGAGCATATTGACTATACCGCACAGTAATGCTGCTTGTGAATGTTTGTTTAGCAGTGTTAAGAAAAATAGAACACAATTTCATAGTTTTTTGTCTAATGAAACTTTGGAAGACATTTTAATTGCAAAAAGTAAACTCAAAAGCCATTGCAATGAGCAAGACTTTGATAAGGATTTTTTAAAAGCAGCCAAATCAGCTACTTATGAACATTTGTACTCTAAAGATACCGAATAAATGCCCCTCCTTTCCTATATGTGCATATGTATTAAAAATTGTGTTTGATTACATTTTATCTTTAGTAGGCATATTTATTGCGTTACTGCGTGACACCGTGGTATTGTAAGATTTTTAAAAATTGCATGTTGGCAGGTATGCGGGATCCCGCACAAATGTTTGTGGAACTAGTCCCGCAGGATTATGATCCTAATCCCGGGGGATTGACACTGAGAAAAAAAAAAATTTATTACAATTTCACGCTGCTTTCCGAATCAATAGACCGAAAAGTTTTGCATATTTATGTCTCTTATCTAACAATAAATGAATCAATAATGACAAATTTTAATTCATAGTTTTATTTTTTCAAATGATCTTCAAATGGGAGTCTGGATCGAACATCTAAATCTAAGCATTGTAATCTAAATTTTTCGCAAAATCCCCATTCTCCAAATGAACTGAAATATTTCATATTATTTTATCTCTTAGCTGAATGTCACAAAATAATTATAAAATGTTTTCATTTTAGTTTGTAATTTTTTTTATATAATCCACACTTTTAATTATTTTACTAAAATTAAATCTAGACTAGAAAATGATTCATTGAATTTGTTCGATTTTGCCCATTCTTTTTTAATCAACTAAGAATATAACGTAAATATGTGAACATATCTATAAATTGCATATTTCTGTAAATTCCTCATTTTTAGCAACTAACATAAGACATAACTTGGTATATTATTCTGAAAATCATGGTTATATTTTCATATTTCTGTAAGTTATTGTATTAATTATCTCATGAGATTAATTATTATTAAATTTAAACTTCATAGTGCTTAAAATCTTCCTTTTTCTACTTTTCTCTGTTGAAATGAAGTCCTAGCTAAATGAAATGTCAATCCCGCGGGATCAACGAATCTCAATCCCGAAATCCCACAGGACAAAAAACAGTGCGGGATTGCATTCCCTAATTTAGGGCATGTAACCACACTACTAACAACATGATAAACACCGAGTGTAGCGCAACAGTGTCCACCCATAGATTTTGAGAATTATCTGGCAAGAACAGATGAGCTAGATTCGTACTGTCTGTGTTGTTCCATTGTAGTTCACTACAGTAAAAGATGTGTTTTCATAATCAAAAAATTGACTAAACTTCCAAAATCCAAAAACATAATGCAGCCAACTTTCAGAACGACGCAGCGGTATGTCATTCACTTTGTTGCAGAAACTTTGCTGAATTGTTGGATTCGTATTAGAGAATATGCTTTAAAGTCTGGGGTTTGTAGAAAGTTTAAGTAGCCAGTTGAGATGTCAGGACAAAACACAAACATAACTGTTTTTAACAACTTCTCAAACAATCTTCAAAGCACAATTTACAGGAATTTACAAGCAGTAATTCTATAGATAACTAATCATCAATCGTAGAAACTTCCTCAAATACTGCAATTTCTTTACAGTAAATAAAACTGTTCCATTTGCTAAAATATCAGAATACACGAGCTGAACCTTGACTCCAAATAATTTTCAGTTGTTGTTGTGTGTGATTATGGCAACGCTACACTAGGACGATCTGCCAGGGGGTGCCTCAGTAGGCAGACTTTCTAAGGGGTTCTAACGCGTATTCATGTTACATCTGGAGAAAACCTACCAGAACTCCAGATCGACAAGCGTGCGATCTGGAGTTCTGCATCATACAACAATACTGAATTCATAAACGAATCTTGAAATACAGCTTGGTAAAACAACGGCTCCTCTGGCATCAAAATTATGCAAAGCGTTATGTTCTTAGCTATCTTAGCTCTATGAATAGCTAGCATTTCATAGAAAAGCCAATTCAAGACTTAAGCAGTGGGAATACCTACTCACATATTGATACTTTTTGGGGATTTTTCTCTGAAGTTCTGGCAAAATCTGTCTTTTAAATTCTCTATCATTTTCCTTGCATCATTTGTGTAATGCTAAGCAGGTAAGTAAACATTGGAGGTCTCTTTTTGTATGATAGATGTTGCCAGTCTTGCCGATTTTGATTGGCGACAAAATTGGTGCAAAACATGAGCCCCCAAAACTTAACCTAGCCAAGCAATATTGCCTATATTGTACAAGAACCCCCCAATTCTAATGCCATCCTATGTGAATATTAAATATTTCTATCTTGCATTCGAGTTAACCGATTTACATCCAACAAAGTGCAAAACTCAATTTTAGTAACACTATTAACTTCTATTAGTAGTAAAGTATGCTTCATGAAAATGAATACACCTACTGCTTGTTTTTAAACTGTGTATTTTTTCCCCTCATTAATTTTTTTTTTTTTAAGTTTTTAAAGAGGTCCATAACTTTTCATTTTGAGTATTTATTTTTCCATGATCTAAAATTCTATAATATGCATGTTTATAGATTCAGTTTTGAGAGAGTCTACTGTGTTTTGTATTTCATGTCTAACTAAAAATACTTGGAAAGACATTGAAAACTGTCTCCTTTATAATGTTTTGTCCTATGAACTTCTGCATCTAAGGAAACAGAACTAAACCTCAAGCATCATCTGCTACGGAGTAATATATAATGAATTTAATTTTCACAAATATTATATAAACTTCCAGTTTTATATTCTTAAAAAGGATACTATTTTTACCATAAAGGCTACTATTTTGTAACCTGAAGGCTATTATCAGGCTACTATTTTATACCCTGAAGGCTACTAAAGCCACTATTTCTGTGACTGTGCTGTGGTGGGCACCCTGGTATTGCAGCCAGAGGAAGCTACTTTTGAGCAAATGTTGCGCTAACAGAATTTGTAATATTATTTTAAGTTATACTTGGGGGAAAAAAAAATACAGCTTATACATGCTCTTTGTTAATTTATTGGGTACACATAGTTAAACATTAATCTTCTTTATTGCTATCTACATTCATAAAACAGTTAATGAAATTGCTAATAAATATTACAAGGCTCAAAACCATGTACATTATTTTTTCTCAAATTCATTTTGTATGCAACCTCTATTTTGCTGCTTGAAAAGTGCTCCAACATTAAATGGCTGTAACTCTGTTAATTTTGGTCGTAGGATTTAATTTTTTTTTTTTTTTTTTTCACTGTGCATGAAATTGTACAAAGGAAAATTTTCTAAATATAACTGGTAGGACTAGGGGACCGTATAAAAATTTAAATTTCGTTACTTTTTATAGGAATTGATTTATTGACCTTGATTTTTTTTCTGGTATAATAGATTATATAATTTAAAGCATTTTTCCAACTGGAACTATTTGTCTGACTAACTATTTAAGAAATAGCCATTGGCACTGTAGAACTAGACACCCAGTATATATATACATATATATATATATTGCTATGCAGTATTTCTAAATATTATGGCAATTTACTTAGCAAAAAATAAGCAATTTACTTCTTGAACGCTGCATCAATGAATAGATGCTTAGAGCATGCAAACATATCTCTATTTTCGTGAAGGGTTGTATTATGTACTTCTTCAAAGAGCTCATATGAAATGTAGGTGATGAGTGGCTGTACTTCTAACAACTTGGAGTTTGGGAAGATTTTTCTCTACATGTAAGATGAATACACGTTAAAATCTTCTATAAAGTCCTCTGCCCAAGACAACGAATCCTACAACACAGATAGCCCTTCTATAGTTTTGCCTTCACACAGCACGAACAAGAATTAGATTGTTTATTTGCACATATCTGGAGATACATTTAAAATAATATATATTAATGACTATTTCATTTTATTTCTCACCCCCCTTTATTGAAAATTGTCCCAAAAAAGCGACATAATTTTACATATATTTAAATACTATTAGTTCACAACAGCTTTAATCTATTGTTACACTATTTCATAAGCTGTAGAATATGCATCACATGTATTTTTCTATAAACAGATTACAATAATAAAAATTTCAACATAGGGTTACCAGGCGAAATATACGAAAGATGAGTGATAAAATGACATAGTCAATTAATATTGTTTTAATATGGCAGTAATGAAACTAAAAAATTAGGAGGGTTCAGGGGGTCTCCCCCTGACGAGGCTCGAACAGCCGAGTTTTATATATCGAAAAAAAAATATATGCCTATAATAATTTATTTCAAATTGATTCAGTAATGCAAACTGTGCTGATAAAATTAATTTTATTTGTTATTTAACAAAATATGCCATAAAATGAATGCAAGAAACATAAAAATTACTTTGCCCTTGTTCAGTCTTGAACTCACAAACTTAGATACTGTAGCTCGACTGATTTATGCGTTACACAACTTCTTGAATGCCACTTTGTTAAAATAGTATTTAAACTGTATGGGCTGATTTTCAAATGTTCAGAATGGGATTTCTTGAGAATGCCTGTATGTAGGATCCTATAATTTGTGTCAGTGATTGCACTTCTTATGACATTTCCACAAAATTTCATCCAAATATGGGATTCTGAGATCGTACCCTCTCCTTGTTAGTGTAGCATTTTTATTGATAAGTATTTTTTGACTGGATCCATGTTATAAGAAATGTTCATTTAGGAGAAAAGTTTAAATTGAAAGAGCCTTACGGTGAAGAATTGCCCCCACGTGGTTTTGATCCTGGTGAGGATACATATCAGGCTCCACCAGCTGATGGTTCATCTCTGGATGTTGTTGTTGATCCAAAAAGTCAGAGGTTGCAACTTCTATCTCCTTTTGACAAATGGGATGGCAAAGACCTAACTGATATGGCAGTTCTGATTAAGGTATGTTAGATAAATCACCCTGTTATAAAATATAATTATATAGTTGAAAGTAAATTAGGGTGGTAAATAAAATTTGTTTTATAGACGAAAATGAAGTGATTGTAACATTATGTATATAATCAGTGATACTCAACCTGCAGCCCATGGGCCACATTTTCCATTCTATAGTTTAAAAATCTCTAAAATCTGGAAATTTCGATAATCTGGAATAGCTGTGATCTGAGCCATTCCAGATTTTTGAGGTTGTTCTATATATGATTAGACTAAGGTAGGTAAAAGCTTGACTCTACATAAAAATTCACATGAACTTATAATGAGATTTTTCAAAACATTTGTATATTTGTAAACTTATGAATTTTGTTATTTTTTGTTGCAAAAAATATATCTATGTACATTTATGAAATAAAATAGGTTTATTTTGACTCTATAATATATTGTATGCAGGGTATATTGATATCTTATTTTTGTATTACAGTGAACCAGTTTAATGTTCACCCTCATGTAAGGTTTGTTGCCTAAAACATTTTCTGTTGGTTCCATAAACTCTCCTTATAATGCTAAGAATCTTGCTAATAACATTACTTTTCCCACATTAAACTTTTTTTTTCTTTCCCCCACTCCCTAACTCTTTCCAGTACATGGATGAAGCTAATATATTACCCTATTTTTATGTCCGAAAATTGATTGACAATCTGTACTGAAAAAATTAATCATTCTGTAACGAGAATAATAAATCAAATTTCATACAAAATGATAATTTAGGTTGTGCTGCAATAACCATGATCGTAAAAAGTGAATGTGTTTTAAAAGAAGTAAGTGTATTTTAATTTCGGTATCTTCACAAAATGATTTGTTGAAGTCTCAAGGAACTTGATGCAATTAATTTTTATTTTCATTGTCAAGGATTAACTGAGAATATAACTAGATATATTGCATACTTTGGCAGTCGTTGAACTTTAAAACTGTGATACACACATTTTAAAAGAATATCTCTGCATTCAGGTTTACTGTGGACGAATCACAAATTACTTCGCAGTTGGAACGTTGAGATATTGCTCACAAAAGTTGATCGAAGATACATGTTGACTTTCTAAAAGAATATCTCTGCATTCAGGTTTACTGTGGACGAATCACAAATTACTTCGCAGTTGGAACGTTGAGATATTGCTCACAAAAGTTGATCGAAGATACATGTTGACTTTCCTTTTTTACACATATACTTAGAATACTAGAGCACAAAGTAAATGCACTATTGAAGGAAAAAAATGACAATTATCAATATGCAAGAAATAGATAATTTCTTGTACCAAACATCACTTCAGATCTCTATAGATGAAGATACAAAAAAAAAAAAAAAAAAAAGTACTCCTTGAATCACAGAAGAAAACAGATAATTGAAGATAATGACCATTGTTTTATTTTCATACTCAGAATAAACATAAACTTCTTGATTTTAAACACGACAAAATCAATATTGAATTTAAGAACAGTTACATATTTTAGTAGAATTAGAATACATTGTGTACAGAAGCAAAATAATCAAGGGAAAGTGCTTGTCTAAACCTACAACGCAACTCTATACGGGTCGCTTACTAACTATTGTCTGACAACATTAAAAAATGCACAAGGGGGAGGGGGGAGTATGTCATGAGGTCAAATTTTGTTGCTAAGAATAGTATGTGTGAGAAGAGAGAAAAACAGAAATTTGAAAGACTTATCTAGAACATTGAATAAATGCAGTTGCACCTTTGATTAGCATAGCTGAAAGCAGAAAATTGAAATGATTCAAAAGAACGTTATTGCCTTATTTATGAAATGGCCTAAAAGAAAAAAGGTTTTAAAAGCAAGGTTTTAAAAGCAGTTACAATTAAAAATTTAGAATTAATTAAATTTAGGCAATAGTAATTAACATTTGTGTTAATAATTTATCATAAAAAATATATACATTGTGTGAATGTGACAAAATCAAAAACTAATGTATTACGCATATATAATATATAATTAAAAGTAAAAGGACGGACTTGCATTAAAATATTAAAGGTTAAAATGCACATTAAAATCTGACGGTAGCAGCTTTCAGTGGCGGCTACCATCTTCTTCAGCCTCTGCTGTCTCCAGACTGCTCTGCTCTCTTCCTCAAAACTTCGCTCCATCCTGGATCGATTTGCGCATGTGTCATATCGTTTATAGCGCCATCTGTAGTTATGATCTGCAGGGCCTCCATGTTAAGTGCATAATTGTTATTTTGATAAGGCAAGTTTTTGGCTTTCATTAATTTCTATGGGGTGTTCTTGGGCTATTTTAGAAAGTGCAGTGCTGGGTTTATTGAATTTATCTCGTTGTATCTGTTTTTCTGTCTTTAATTTTTCTTTTAGTCATTCCAATGTAGCATCCTGATTTATTTGAATTATTAAATTTAAAGTTTATTTTATATATTCCATCGGTTTCATTAGGATGAATGGGGTCTTTATCGCTGCGAATTCGTTTGAAAATAGTTTGATTGGGTTTTATCGGGATTTTGATGTTTTTCTTGGCGGCTTCATTTGTTATTTTTAATGCTGCTCCCCTGCAGTAGTGTATGGATTTGGTAAATTTCGGTTCCTCTTTTTGATGGTTGTTAATTTGTTCAAGTTTTTTTATTCTATTTTTAAATAGGTTTTTGACTATGGATTTTGGGTAGCCTGCATTTTTACATTGAGTTTTAATAAATGGTAATTCATTATTGAGGAGGTTCCTTCCTTGTTTGGGATTGCTATGAGAGGCTTTGTAAGCTCTCTCGTCTCAATAAGGTTACTCTGTATTCGGTTCCTGGCTATTCTGTCGTTCCTGGTAATGAGATGGCTGATTGTCTTGCCAGGTCGGGCTCCGGTTCCTCTTTCGTTGGACCTGAGCTGGTTCTAGGCATCTCAAGCAGGGTGCGTAGCGCCTTGAAAAGTGCTTAAAAGGTGCTTGATTTTTAAAATTGTTTTCAAGCACTCTTGAAAGTACTTATTTTTTACGTAAATTCCCTTAAGGTGCTTGAATTTGCAAAGAAGTGCTTATTTTTTTCTGAGCTTTCGGCAGAAACCTTTATAAACACTACGCCGATAACGAAAACAACTTTTTTCCTCCCATCCCATCACTTATTCATCTTGAAAACGGAAGAGCGTGCCTAAAAGCAGGTGCAGGTGGTGGTACCCTGTTATGATTTTTAAAAATTTTCTTCCTTTTCTTACTCATTTTTATATGCAAACTTTTTTAGGCAGAATTTGGAGGGGGAGGGCCAACCCCCCCCCCCTAAAAAAAAAGAAATATATATATATATGTTATTGATTTTTATAAGCTATACTGCATTCTAATTTTTGAGTTCTCAGCCACCACCTGCAAAATATTCCTGGCTATGCTACTGATCTGTTGCATGTATTACTTAAAAAAAATTGGTGATAACGTGCTTGATTTTTCTTAAAAGTGTGCTTATAAAGTGCTTAAAAGTGCTTGATTTTTAGAATGAAATTTGACTACTCACCCTGTCAAGTAAATGTTACAGGGATACTGTCTTTAACCACTTTTGTGGGCTTCAGTATTCTAACTGGCTAAAATGTAATGGTCAGAGGCAGGCCAAAGAGATTAATCTTGGCTTTCCTGGTGATGCAAGGAGCTGCTGTGCCTCAGCAGGTGTAGCCTCAGAAGGGCTATTGGTCTGTTAACTGGGCACTGTGGCCTTAGAAGGCATCTCAGTGCCATGACTTCATTACAAACTTGCTTAAATTTCTAAAGTTCCAAAAAATTAAAGCTTAAATAAAACAATCAAATATTATTAAAATATTTCCTTCCTGAAAAATCAAATGGCATAGAGGCCGAAAGAATCGTAACACGTTTTGACCCTTTTCCCAAAGTCAAATACCCAGGTTCTGTCTGTGTTAGCTGAAACAAAAGAAAAGGCACAACGTCGCCATGTAAGCTAAGTGAAGAGAAACGAGAAAATACTCTGTTAGATCTCAACAATTATTTATTGAATTTAATGAAAACACATCATTTCGGAATCTAGAGTACATATCTCACCATTACCAAAAACTTAAACTTAAAATAATCAATATTAACAATTCACATTCATCTAGTCGCTACCCCTATGAAGTGCACTTAAAATTTTCTGCCAACATAAAAAAAAAGAGATAGAGAAAGAAAAATTAAAGAAAAGAAACTTATCATGATGTTGGGAAGTTAGGAGGCCCCCAGATGGGTATCATCAAGTCTTGACTCCACGCCAATCCATCTTCTCAAACCACACCATCATTCATTTTTAGAAAGTGATTCCTCAACCTTTCAAGTTATTAGGCAAGTTGGAGTGTATAGGCTGATTAATTTTATTTTTTACCAACTGTGCGAAAAATTCCAGAGCTGGGAATCGAACCCAGGACTGCCGCATAACGTGCGGGTGCTCTACCACTGAGCTACTCTGGGACGATTCCCAGATGAAAATTCTCGCATTATAATAACTTGAAAGGTTGATGGAATCACTTTCTAAAAATGTATAATATCCGCGGCGTAATGGAGTTGTCGCGAATAAATTGTTTCATCTGTTCTATCTGTGGTTTGCAGAGGAAGATAATAAATGCCAATGGCTCTAATGCGAGAAATTTCATCTGGGAATCGTCCCAGAGTAGGCTCAGTGGTAGAGCATCCGCACGTTATGCGGCAGTCCTGGGTTCGATTCCCAGCTCTGGAATTTTTCGCACAGTTGGTAAAAAATAAAATTTATCAGCCTATACACTCCAACTTGCCTAATAACTTGAAAGGTTGATGGAATCACTTTCTAAAAATGTATAATATCCGCGGCGTAATGGAGTTGTTGCGAATAAATTGTTTCATCTGTTCTATCTGTGGTTTGCAGAGGAAGATAATAAATGCCAACGGCAATGCGAGAAATTTCATCTGGGAATCGTCCCAGAGTAGCTCAGTGGTAGAGCACCCGCACGTTATGCGGCAGTCCTGGGTTCGATTCCCAGCTCTGGAATTTTTTGCACAGTTGGTAAAAAATAAAATTAATCAGCCTATACACTCCAACTTGCCTAATACACACCATCATTGTCGTAGTTCAAACCCAGGAGATCGAGTCGAGGCAGCCGACGAGCACCACAACCAGAGAGGGAGAGAGACTGTTTTCTGCCAAACGCTCGCTTTTGATTTTTCAGCCTTCTCATTCCAGTATTCATGTGCCAACAAAGTTCGCTTATGAACTTTATTCTTTCATCTCTTTATGTATTAAAATGTAATAAAACTTGTTTAGTTGGTGTAGTAAAGTTGAATTAAAAGGGAAATTTAACTATTTTGCTGGCTGTTTTGCTATTTTCGAAATATTCGCATTTTTCGTACACGTGGGTGTCTTCTGTTGTGTTCTTCTGCCGATTTCGATGTCTCCGTATTGAATCTTGATTCAATCGATCGATTTATAAAAATTTTTGGAGTGAAAAGGGTTATAAAAAAAAAAAAAAAAACAGAAAAGGCAGAATAAAAAAAATTAAAGAAGGAGAAAAACATTGGCATTTAAAAAAAAAAAAAAAAAAAAAAAATCTAAACCAAAACTTAGAATTTAGCAAACACATTACAAGGCCAAAATACGATGTCTGTACCAAAAAAAAAATTGTCGGCATAAAGAAAAGGAAAAGTCGGCTCGATTTAAAAACCACATATAAATATTTTTAACATTAATTATTTATCAAAAGTTATGATAATACCATTACCACATATCAAATAGAAAAGTTTTGTTCTTCCAATCTGGCAACCTGTTTTGTCGTTAGCGCGAAACGAACTAAAACAAACTACGAGATCGTAGAGTGAGTGCCATGAAGGAAATAAAAAAAAAAACCCCAAAAGATAAGTAGTACAATTTAAACATTACACAAAATATTAATCTGAAATTTGGTTTTACTACTCATAGATCGCTAGAACACAAAGTTATTATTATTTTTAATCATAACTGTCCTAAAGAATTCTTTTTGAAAATAGCTGTTCTCAAAAATATAAACAGAATACATATACTCACGGTATTTAAATAGTGGTTAGTATACAGCAAAAAGAAACAGTGTTCGCAATATCCCAAATGGGGTCCGGTCCGGTAATCAAGATGCATACTGGTATAATTTATATAATTTAAAATTGAAAACGATAATTGTCTTACCGCCACACCATCTGCTCCTGGGGGGGAAAGCATGAAGTACATCACGGCAAAAATATAAATCCAATGTGAGACGTTTTACCCTTTATTTTTCATAACAGGCACAGGAAATTTACCATCACACCAATTTTTAAGTAGAGACCCTCGAGAATACTTATTCTCAGTTGACTTCAGTATTTCTATATATATATATATATCACAATTTATAATCAAAAGCATCACGAAGCTAAAAATTCATTCTCAAAACCGAAGTGCACACCTCTCTCATATTGAAAATCCCGCTGCGACAGAACATAAAAAAAATGCCGAAAAGGCAACCAGAAACGATGCAGACATCGCCCTTTTGGCGACGAAACCACACGTGCAAAATATTTTTGTTTTTATCACACGGTTTTAAGAAAAATTCCGGATAAATTATTTTAAAAAAAATATACTGAGGAGATTTCCTCAGGATATACTCCCCTTCGCTACACAAAAAAAACTGAGATCAAGTTCCCAAGGGTCTCTAGAACAAAGTCTGGCACATAAATTCAATGCAACAATGAAATTTTCACTGAAATGTTAAACACATTATGTAAACTTCACAGAAAACAAAAGGAGCACCTTACCCTTACAAGTTTGCACATCATAACTCCCTCATTCTTACAGAAGACATGATTTTCTAAAGTACCCATCACACAAAGATACAAAAAGTTCTTGGTTATGTAAAAAAATATGATAAGTACGCAATGTTAGTTGGCCAACTACACAAAAGGAAAAAAATGTATATTTGCATAAAGTTTCATTCACAACCGAAAAATATTCCCCCTTTTTTTTTTAATTTAACTGCAACCAAAAATCCAAAATCTCATGATAAAATATATACCTTGTGAATGCATTCAAAATGTAAAACACCAAGAAAAATTATACATAGAAGAAAAAAATGTTCACACATAAGCATAGCACTCATTGTTGATAAACCATAATACTATTATATTGTAGTAAACAAATCAAGGTAATTCTTTGAGCTTGTAAACAGATGATTAAAAAGAACAGAGTAACAGAACTTGTGGTTGATCAGGCCACAAGAGGAGAGAGAAGGAAAGAAGTGAAGAGAAATATTAATCAGGCACACATGAAAGAAATTTTCTGCCAGCAGAAAAATTTTCACACCTGTCTTAATAATACAACATACTGTAAAGACCTGTAAGTAAAACCACCTTAATACTTTACTTCCATACAGCAAAATTTGCATATTAATATGAATATTAGTATTATCAACATCTGAGAAAAATCAATATACCGAATACAAAATATCATAATCAAAATAGAAACATAATACTCAAGATACAAACATCATAATTAAAATACTAAGTTGTCACGTTATACACAATAGAAAAACATTTTATATCAACACTTGAGAAATAATATATATGCAAAAGAAGTATAGATGTATGATGGCTAGAAAAAAGTTTATCTGTCTGTGTAAAGTTCAGTGCATATAATATCAATGTGTGAAAAAAATTTGCACAACATAAAGCTAAAAAGTTATCAGAGTTCTATTCAGAAAAGTAATAGTTCAAATTAATGGCGAGGGCGCAGGTTGTATCGACTGCTACCCTTTAATCGATGTTTGGGAGTTATTGGCACATCAGGGGACAGGAGGAACAACACCACACACAGGAGTCGAGGGTGCAGTGGTCACCTTGGTGAAAGCAGGAGAGCCGCTGGTATTTGGAACAGGGTCTGCTATCCCTGTGAGGCCAGGAGGAGGAGATAATGCCATAACTTCAAGGTCTGTGAGAGAGGGTATGGACCTATTCTTAGAAACATTTGTTGCAGAGCCAGTAGACAGGGTCGGAACAGGAGATCGAGAGGGTATGAGCCTCCTCTCACCCAGTGGGGAATCTGCAGAAGGTGTTACAGGACGATTTCCTGGAGAGGTAGAGGGTATCCTCCGGGTAAAAGTTGAGGAATGTGCTTCATCACCTGAAATCTCCTTAGAAAGGTTGGGAGCATGCCAGGGAGTCTCGTCATCCTTCCCATGATCGTGGACGATTACCTCCTGATTGACATCATCCTCGGATGGAGCAACAGGGACATGCTGCAACAGGCTAGGAAGGACCTCTGGCGTTGGAGTTTGATTTCCCACACCTGGAGCATCTCCTACAGGAAAAGGGTAGACACTCTGCTGGAAAGAGACTGGATTTTTTTTTTTTGTAATTTGATAATGAGAACCATAAGTTCCCACGGTAGACTCAATGAGTCTATCTGGTCTGGGCTTAGATAGAACAATCCTGTTAGTGTGTACAACAAACTTTCTATAATTGGGGTTTCCATCCCTTTGTACTAGATAATTAACTGGGCCTAATTTTTTTATGATTTTAAATGGACCGTCCAATTTTTGTTTGAAAGCAGCTGGTGTTTTGATGTACACCCTATCACCACTGTTGAACATCCTGAGCTTTTTGCTTGAATTCTGACGTGCCTTGTTGAGCTCTTGGGAAAATTTCAGATTGTTAAAGACCAAGCGATATATGCTCTCTATGGCCTCTAAAATTTGGAACATCTTGTAATCAGAGGTATTATTCTTTGGAGTTTGAGTCAGGTCTAGGGTGTCAGTGAACAAAGAAAGGTCGCGGGCAAAATGAATGTTGTTAGGTGAAAATCCTGTTGCTGGATGTTTTGAAGCATTATAAATTGCTTTGTGTAGATCAATGGCATGAAGAAAGGAGTGGCCTTCAAGCTGCAGAGCATTGATAGTGGATTTAATACTGGTGTTGATGCGTTCTGAAATTCCATTCGCCTGTGGGTGTGCTACACTGGTGTGCATAAGATTGATTTGCAACACTTTGTTCACGAATTTGAAAATCTCTGCAGTAAATTGGTTTCCTAAATCGCATAAAACCTGTGCTGGTCGCCCATGTGTAGATATATATTTTAAAAAATTTTTCTGAAACTGTTGCTGCAGTGATATTTTTCAGTGGATACAGTTCCATGTGTCTTGAGAAAATGTCAATTACTGTTAATACGTACATCTTGTTTTTAAAGGGGCCAACTAGGTCCATAGAGATCATTTCTCCTGGATGACTTGGTACAAATGTATCTTGAAACGGTGCTTGTGGAATCTTCTGTGGTTTCGATTGGAGGCAAATAGTGCAAGACTCAACATACTGTTTAGTATCCTGATATGCTCCTCTCCAAAAATATCTCTCTTGAAGTAGTGCGTAAGTTTTGGCAATTCCCAGATGCCCAATGTGAGTTATTCTGAGAACTTTTGGAATGAGTGACTTTGGAACGACTAGTCTTGGTGCAAATGATTTGCACTGCTCCGAGTGATTGATTTTTATGTTTTTGTAGAGAAGTTGATTATTTGGAGAAATCTGAAAGTCCTGATGTCTCTTTAACTGTTTTCCCATTTTAATGTTGTTGTATATTTTTCCCAGTTCAGGATCATTTACTTGTTCATGTAGGAAAGTCTGGGTCGATATTTCTAGCAACGGATCCTTTGTGTTCGCAGTATGTGACATTTGATTGCAGAACTCCTTTTGAGAGTGAGAAATTTCCTCAACAGGTAAAATTTCATTTGACTTTAAAAGGTTAGGTTCTGTTTCGACATCTTTCTTCGGTAACTCCACGGGAATTCTGGAGAAATAATCAGCCAGGACATTCTTCTGTCCAGCAATATGCTGAAATGTGAAGTTATATTCACTGAGGGCTAACAACCAACGAGTTGTAAGGTCGGTAGGAGAAGAAATCCTCTTGTAATGCTTAAGTGGTTCGCTATCACTGAGTACAACAAATTCTCTGTTGAAGAGATAATATTTAAACGCTTGAACTCCTTTGACTATGGCCATAAGTTCCAGTTTAATGGCTGGGTAATTCTTTTCGTGTTTGTTTAAAGTTTTAGAAAAGTAAGAGACGGGAAGCAATTCACCATCAAAGTTCTGCAACAAACATGCCGAAATGGCAGAGGTTGAAGCATCAGTGTTAAGGTAGAACTTCTCTTGCCAGTTGGGTTGTCTAAGAAATGGTTCTTTAAAGAATATCTCCTGCAATTTGCTAAATGATTCCTTATGTTTTTCTGTTAGCTTGAACTGTGCTTTAGGGGTAGTAAGGTCATTGAGATCTGCTGTCAATTGGGCAAATTTTGGAATAAGATGTCGATAAAAACCGCATAAGCCAATGAATTTTTTTAGTCTTCTTTTTGTATCTGGAATAGGAAATCCAGTAATTTTTGTGATGTTTTGCTTGATCGGTTTAACAATGTGTTTAGATATTTCAAAACCTAAATAGTTAATGCTTGTGTTGTGAAAATTGCACATAGCTGGAGACAAAGTTAAATTATATTTTTGGAAACACTCAAACAATATAGATAGTTTTTCAACAGATTCTTCAAAAGTGTTAGCAGCGACAACTATGTCGTCTTGATATGCTAGGATGCCTGGAATATTTATCTCATCAATGATTTTATCAATTAAATGTTGAAAAATTGATGCAGAGTTCTTGAGGCCGAAAACTAACCTATTATAGCAATAGGCACCAAAAGGAGTGTTAAATGACAACACTGGCCTGTACTCCTCGGGCAATGCAATTTGATGGTAAGCAGACTGCAAATCTAAGTTGGAGAAATACTGGTATTGTGATATGTTGTTTATTACGTCTGCAATTTTGGGAAGCGGGTATGCACTTTGTGTGATTATTGTGTTTATTAGCCGCAGGTCAAGTGCTAGACGATATTTCTGTTTTCCATCAGGACCTAACTTTTTTTTGACGAGCAATAAAGGGCTAGACCAATCTGAAATGGTCTTGGAGATGATTCCAGCTTCCAGCATCTCATCAAGTTGTTCTTTCGTTTCCTTCAGCAAAATCTGAGGAATGGGAAAGGGTGGTGATCGACGAGGATATTCACTCGTAAATGATAACTTTGGTATCACCAGATCAGTATGTCCGATAGCTTTTAGAGAAGTAGCAAAGACCTGTTTGTATTTTGTAAGTAGCTCCTCAAATTCCTGACGTTCATGACCTATTAAGTGTTTTATATTAAAATTTTGTAGGTTAAATTCTTGTTCTCTAATATTTTTGATTTGATCATCTGCTTGTATTAAATGAATTTGTTCTACATTTGTGTTTTGGTTATCTTCATCAATTTCACTTATACCATCAATTTCAAAATATTCACCTATTGCTGAGTTTTTGTTGATGTGAACTGGTTTATCTGACAAATTCTCAACCAAAATATGGAAACTTATTTCGTTTTTGCCCTTATGCGTTCTTTTATCACTTTGTGAAATTTGACCACTATGCGTGCTTTTGCACTTGACATTTGACATTTCTTCATTTACTTCAGGAACTGAATGTAGTGATGTGTTTGTTTTTGTGTTTTTGATTCTGTGGAAAGGTTCAAAAAGAAAGTCTTTAAAATTACCATGCATTTGCATACGGACTTCTATGTACTTTTGTTCCTTCGGAGGGATGACTGTTTTTCTGCAAACTTTTACTGTGTTTGAATTCTTGCTGGAATTGTTTTCAGTTACTGACATGGATACGCCATTTTCTGAGTCATTTGCATGTCTATTTGACGGACAAGTCCCTTCAGAAATCTCCGTTATAGAGATTTCCCTATTTTCAATATTATTAAGAAGTTTTTCTTGAGACTGAACAGAAGACACAAAAGGAATTTTTAGGTTTTTAACTTTCACTGTATTTCTGTTGAAATCTACAATTATGGATTCTTTCTTCAAAAAGTCGGTGCCTAAAATTCCTCTGAATGGCGAGTTATGGGGCATCCTGACCAGGAAAAAATTATGTCTAAAGTGAATATTGTTTATTCTAAAAGAAATGTCTACACATCCAGAAAACTTGACATCAGAGTTTATGGTGGAAATTGTAACTGTTCTGGCCAAAAACTTATATTTTGTGAAAGATTTTATGGAGTGAAAAAATTCAGTGTCCCTTATGCAGATGGAGGATCCTGAGTCAATCAAAAATGGAAAATTTAACTTGACTAAAATTATATTAATTACAGGTAAAGGATTGTGAGCTTGATTGACTGAAAACACAAATTCTTGAAAAGTGTCAGAATGAGTTAGGTTGCTTGTTTGAATAGCTTTTGTTGCTGACGTGTCTTGAATCTCTACCTGTGAAGCTATATGTTCTTGTGTTACAACATGATCATCATTTTCAAAGAATGTTGGAAGTGTGTGGGGGGATTGGAAGCATTTTTATTGTATGTATGATTCTGTGTACTTCTCTGTTGTATATCAGGAGGAACTCGATTTTCCAGAAATTGTGATGAAACAAAACTAGGGGCACTAAATTCATGAGAAGCGGACGGCCCTGAATTTCCGCTTCTCACAGGAAGTTTGGGTGAAAGTTCTTTGATGCACAGTTACGAGCACAGCCATGCAAGCTAGATGATATATTGCAATTATTTAAACATGTTTCATTATTATGAGTTGTTGCTGGAGCAGCTGGCGCTATCGTAGGCTGAAGACAGTAGCAATGTTGTTCTCGAGCACACCCTTGTTCCCCTTGTATAGAAGGATTGACTACTTGACTGTGTCTACTATAAATGTTCCTGTGTCTATCAAATTGATTGTCGCGTTTGAGTATCCGGCAATACTTTGCTGTGTGTCCCTTGCGATCGCAATATGCACACACAACGGTTTGCTTATCTTGGCTATTGGAACCAAAGTACTTTGGATTCATTTTAGAGTGTTGCCTGTGAGATGCCACATTGTTGTAGCGATTTTTATTGAAGAAATTTTTGTTCGAATTCCTGTAACCTTCCTTACTAGTGTGTTTATTAGCTTGTACATTTTCATTTTTGGTTTTTATTAAATTTACTTGCTCTTTCAGTAATGAAAGATTATCCGCAAAATTTTGTGATTGATTCTCGACAAGGTAGTTTAAAATATTGTGTCTCGAATATTGTTCAAACAGAGCTTTTGCATGTGTTACAGCCTCATCAAAGGTTTTGCATTGTTTTTCAACTAACTTTACCTTGATGGAATTCGGAACAGCTTGCATTAAAGACACCAGCATTATTTGCTGTAAAGAAGCATTATCTGTCAAATTCGGATACACCTGTTTAGTCAGTTTTGCTATTCTGTGAGCAATTGAAGGAATGTTCTCATTAGGAAGCATTGTTATTGTTTTTAGTTCTTGTACAGCAGAAGACTGTGCAGGGGAAATGAAAAAATTTTTCAACTCAGTTAGTAATTCCGTGTACGTTTTAACATCTTTCAAAGTAGGTGATTCAATGTACAATCTTAATGCAGCTCCTGTGAGTTTTGACTTCACAAACATGAGAGCAGCTTCGTTTGATAATTTATTGAGAGTACATACCGATTTTATTTGCTCGGCAAAGAAATCAAATAGAGCAGGGTCCCCATCATAAGAATTTATGTTTATGGAAACTTTGTTGGACGTTTCCATGATGTTGGCTATTTTTTAAAAAAAATTCTGTAAATGTTAATTTTTCTTATTATTGCTATTTTTATTATTATTATTATTTTCCTTATGTATGCACTTAAAATTATCTTCACATATTATCAATTAGCATTAACCGTTATGCATCAAGAACTGGTAAGGCACCATTTGTCCTAAAGAATTCTTTTTGAAAATAGTTGTTCTCAAAAATATAAACAGACTACATATACTCACGGTATTTAAATAGTGGTTAGTATACAGCAAAAAGAAACAGTGTTCGCAATATCCCAAATGGGAATGCCAGGTCCGGTAATCAAGATGCATACTGGTATAATTTATATAATTTAAAATTGAAAACGATAATTGTCTTACCGCCACACCATCTGCTCCTGGGGGGAAAGCATGAAGTACATCACGGCAAAAATATAAATCCAATGTGAGACGTTTTACCCTTTATTTTTCATAACAGGCACAGGAAATTTACCATCACACCAATTTTTAAGTAGAGACCCTCGAGAATACTTATTCTCAGTTGACTTCAGTATTTCTATATATATATCACAATTTATAATCAAAAGCACCACGAAGCTAAAAATTCATTCTCAAAACCGAAGTGCACACCTCTCTCATATTGAAAATCCCGCTGCGACAGAACATAAAAAAAAACGCCGAAAAGGCAACCAGAAACGATGCAGACATCGCCCTTTTGGCGACGAAACCACACGTGCAAAATATTTTTGTTTTTATCACACGGTTTTAAGAAAAATTCCGGATAAATTATTTTAAAAAAAATATACTGAGCAGATTTCCTCAGGATAATAACATTAGCATAATGAAGGTTGTCGATGATCCCACTTGTTGGGGTTGTCTTTATAAGGAGGAAACTGCTTTATATATCCTCTGTGAGTGTGGTATTATTCTGTGGTATATTAGTGTGGTGAATTAATATTTCTCTGCTTATAGATTTGAGCATCTTGGGCGTCACATCGTTGAGACCTGGGAGCTTCATAAAATGTGTTAAGTTTATGTTGATGTTCTCATCTGCTACTGGGCTCTTTTCATAATGTCTTTACAGGACTTTTCATATTGCTTGGGGATGGTACAGTAGACCTCTGGTCGCGGTGCCTGGCCCTTTTTTGGGCCTCTCCTCCAAGTCATAAGTCATGGTGTGTTCTTGGGCTATTTTAGAAAGTGCAGTCAGAAAAGTTTAGAAAGTGCAGTTAGAGAACTCCACTTTTCTAAAATAGCCCAAGAACACCCCATAGAAATTAACTTTAATGAAAGCCAAAAACTCGCCAATTATAAAAATAACAATTATGCACTTAATATGGAGGCCCTGCAGATCATAACCACAGATTGCGCTGTAAACAATATGACACATGCGCAAATCGATCCAGGATGGAGCGAAGTTTTGAATAAGAGAGCAGAGCAGTCTGGAAACAGCAGAGGCTGAAGAAGGTGGTGGCCGCCACTGAAAGCTGCTACCGTCGGATTTTAATGAGTATTTTAACCTTTTAATATATAATATATATTTTTTAATTGTCCCACTCACTAGGTTAGGAGTTAGCAAATTACGGGCTGTGAGCATTGTGCAACTCTGTACAATAGACGTTTGTGGCTCTTTAAACTTTCATTCCTGTGCATTATATCTGTCGGGTACGTGCAGAGTGTACAATCAGAAGTGGTCATTTTAATAGTTCTCTGATAGCTCCAATATTGTTTTCTTGACAACTAGACCCTATTAAAAGTGCCAACCTCTACTAGGCAGACAACCACAAAGGATAAGCATATAGTGGAAATTTCTGTTGATTTTGTATGAGCAATTTTTTTTCTAATGTTTGTTGTGAACATTTGTGACCATAAATGTATTTTTTCAAGAGTAAAGTTTTAAAATTTGCTCAATATTGCAAAAATTTTTTTTCCAGTTTCGTTATTTATAAAAATTCACTAAACAATGTTTTAAAATAGTTAAATATTTGCACCTGATATGATATACTTCTTTGAAAACTTGCAATTAAATTTGAAACTGTAATAATGGTTTTATTTTTAATCTAGATGAATTATTCGAAAATGAATTTTTCCTATTTCTTAAACTTATAGGTCAAGGGAAAATGCACAACGGATCACATAAGTGCTGCTGGTCCTTGGTTGAAATACAGAGGACACTTAGATAACATTTCAAACAATATGTTTATTGGGTGAGCATCTTTAACTTTTAAGGAGTTATATTGTAATTTCAATTTAATATATTAAAAGGTTTTCAGTTCAAATCAATTTGCAGTATATACTTTGTGTTTTACATATTAGTTATATATATATATATATATATATATATGTCGTGCGTGAGTGGTTTAGGAACAGCACAAACGGCAACGTCCATCTGGAATATTTTATTAAGGCATATTTACAAGTTATGTACAGAGGAGTTTGAAAGTATCTCGAAGTCAGGAAGAGCTGCTCTGCGGTAAATGTCTTCTGGTTTTGTTAGTTAAGTTCACAGAGTGTCCACTAGGCGGCAGCTCTGTCTGTCCATCATCTAGTTGGTCTACAAAACCATAACAAAATCCTCATTTGTTAAATTAACAGACATGGGAGGCGCCTGCTGGCGAGACACCTTTATGATTGACAGGTTAGACCCTCCTAGGCAACAAGTATTGCACCATGTTTTGAAATTACAATTTATAATCCAGATGCCCACAAAGTGAAATATGTTTTTAATTAAATGATCGCTTGTATGACATATCCCCCCTTTTTAAGCTTGTATGACATATATGTATATACATATATATACACCAGGTATTTCAAAATATATGTTAATCCGATTATCTTTTAAATCATAAGTGATAAAAAGTACTTTCAATTAGAAAAGTTTGGCAGATTAAGAGTAGCTTTCAGATCTGGTAATTTTTTTACTAGGAACTGTATACATATTCAAATAAGAAATTTAATTTTTATATGCCCCCACCCCCCATCACTTATATTTAGAAAAATGTTGCTCTTTGTCGATAAAGGTAAATTAAAAAAATCCCATGTCTCTAAGTGAAATAGTTTCCTAGATATTGCAATTTGAAAATTTTTGCAATGTCACAAAAATTAGAAAATGTGTTTATGGGATGTAATTAGTGGATAACCCACCCCTCCTAAAATATTAAATTACCACTAATTTCATAACACGATACCAATCCATTTAGGTAAAATTGTGTGTGTTAATCTCACACGTTTGAACGCGTTAAATTGCCATTTCACAACAATAGGATCATCTAACTTTTATCCACTCATAGTTTGTCCTCTAAAATAAATAAAGTTGGTGCCCGAAAGTATTTTTCGAACACTTACAGTTTTAAGATAATCACTTTAACGTCTATTTCAAAACACTGGGTATATATATTTTATATATAATATCATGTTATGTCTCTTTTCAGCGCAATTAATTCAGAAAATGGTGAAGCTAACAAGATTAAAAACAGACTAACTGGAGAATGGGGTACTGTTCCTGATACTGCTAGATATTACAAGGTACTCGGATTCTTGCATATTGTCTACAAAAGTAATTCTCTGTGAATCTAAATAAACTAATATTTTACTTCAAGTGGAACAAAATAAGTTAGGTTTACTAATTTTAGGGAAAACTACAGTTAAGTTAATTCTTATATCATTTAATAATTTACACAAAAAAAAGTTATAAAAAGAGCAGTAATAGCAGGCATGGGGGATGAAAAAAAAGGCGGGGTGGAAATTAAGTATTAAAAGGAGATAGTGTGAGGTGTATCAGTAATAAGAAAGCTGCTGAAGTAAAATACAATACAGCTATAAATAGAAAGAGTAAAAATTAGTTAAACTAAACAAGTATGATTAAAAAAAAAAAAAAAGACTTCAAATTACTTCATCATAAGAACATCATGGTAGTTCAAATATTCCAGTCCCTAAGAGATTTGGAAAAGCAATGTTCATTTCCTCAAAAGAACTGAAATGTTCTGTTACTTTGTCATTGATCATATTTACTAAAACTACCAAATGTTATGGTATCACTCCCTATAGGTCAAAATTAAAATTTTCAAATGGTAGCAAATGGGTACCAAGAGCAATGACAAATGGTAGCCATTTGCTAATATTGTAAAATTACGTAATTACCATACCGAAAATGATAAAATTATGGTCAATACTTAAATTTACATACATATCCTTACTCTCAGCAACTAATATATATGAATTAAAAAAAAAGGAAAAGAGTAAACATTTAGAAATATCAAAAAAACTTTTAATATTTGAAAAAAAAAAAAAAAAAGAAAGAAAAGAAAACATTACAGTCAACAATCTTGCGAGCCTGGAACGTCCAGAGTCTGTTGAGCTCTTCCACCACAAATAAATTGTAGCGTTAAAATATTGATGACATATGTCATCTCCATTAAAGAAAATGAGTCTAAAAATTGTTCGACCAGAAAGTTGCTTGGATTTTAAGCTAGTGTGATAACCCTATAAAACTCTAAATAATCAAACCGAGTTGAGTCAAGAATGCTTTGGGTGACACTTTCCAGCAAAATGTCCCTACTCTCATGGTTCTCTAAAAATAAAGTCCTAGATTAGACCAACAGCCGAGCTGTGTCGAGATTCAGAATTCACGGCCATTTCACACAAAAAATGGTTTGACCTATCAAAACTTGATGCGGACGGATTGAGACCACTTACCAATGTGATTGGATTAGAGTGTTCTGGCCCGAACGGGTGTCAGTCCGCTCAAAACGGGCCACCTGTGATGGTGCCCCATCACGTGGTAAAAGATAGTATGTTCACAAAGTTATGAAGATTTATTGCCCAATTGGTCGGGATTATGAGAAAACATCCTCACAATGTTTAATTTTGGAGAATACACTGAAAATTTTTGGTAGCCACAATGGCGATCGCCACTAAAATAATGGTTACCAAAAAGTTTTTAATGGTCGCATTTGGCGACTGCTAAATTTGAGGTATAATCACCCCTGAGATCCGGGGTGTAGCCATGGATATCGGGATATTTCCCCCCTCCCCCGAAATTTTTGGATTAGTGATCACAAGGTAATGCCGTGCAAAAATTCCGTCTATTTATACACGTATAAGTTCATATCTCCCCCCCCCCCCTGGGCTTTTCCTGGCTACGCGCCTGCCTGAGATACCCCTTTTCCAAAGAATCATTGCAACCAGACCTTAATGGTGAAAAGTTATGCTAAACATGTATTAAAAACTGTTTAAAAAATATGCTAATTGATATTCCCATTGAAAAACAGTGGGGTTTGTTGATTTCTCTCTAAATATTTTGAAGATATTGCAAAACTAGGTTTAGTTTTGGGGACTCGCCTTTTGGCACTAAACTTAATAATTTGCATAAAGTTCTTCTGTGAATCCTTTAAAAGCACAGTATTTCCAATATTTTGAATGATAATATCATCAGAACTTGACCAATTTAATATGGTACCACCCCTAAGGTACCCTTTCTAATAAAAAAAAAAAAAAAAAAAAATTCATCAAAATCAGTCCATGTGGTGAAAAGTTATTGCTGAACATAGGTTTAAAATAATAATCGGACAAATGATAGCCTCTTCCTTATTAAAGTTAATTTATTAAAACAAATTACTAATTTTAATTGTCTTAATGTTTGTTTCCTTTGAATTAAAAAAAAATATATATGTATGTGGATTGTTGGTTAGTACCTAATCCTTGAAATGTATTGTATTTCTTTGGTATTAAAAAGAAAAAATTGTGTTTTAAAAGTACATTTACTTTAAAACTCTAGTTCAAAACATTTTGCTTATGAGTGTTTCTTACCACTGTAGTGAATACTTTTTACAAATGTTGGTAAACATTTCTTTATTTCTTTAGTCTAAGGGAGTAAAATGGGTTGCTATTGGAGATGAGAACTATGGTGAAGGCAGCAGTCGAGAACATGCTGCTCTTGAGCCAAGACATCTTGGAGGAAGGGCCATCATTGTCAAAAGTTTTGCTAGAATTCATGGTATGTTTCTCTTTGCATTAAGGCGCCTGCCTACTGTCGGGGGGGGGATTTTTCTTAATAATTTTAAAATATTTTGATATTTAGGCTCAAAATATACATAAAATTTGCGAAAAAAAAAACTTTATGAAAACATTGTAAGTCAAATTTAAATAAAGATATTTTTATTCTGTAAATTTTATTTTGATTATTGAAAGGTCCTTAAGGGAATGAACTCAACTTGAAACTCTAACCATGTTATTTGATATTTTAGAGAAGTTAACATTTTATGCGGGGAAAAATCATGAATATACATGACAATTCATAACTTCTATCGACAAAAAAAAAAAAAAAAAAAAAAAAAAAAATTAACTAGATTAATCACAGTAGTTCAGTCCCTAAAATGACTCCTCAAGAGTATTTTGTCAAAGTTTCAAAACATTGCATTAATAATTTTTTGAGTTGTGGTGTTTTGCGATAAAGCAAAATCGTAAAAATCTCATTTTGAGAAAAAGCAGAAAAAAGAAACAAATACTAAATCTTACCTCATAAATAAAAAAATTTATTTTTAGAATGCTCCTGATTTGTACAGCTCGCCATCTCTATTATTATGAACAATGATCTTTTTTTTCTAATTGCTTTTAAAATTTTTCTATGTTTATGTGCACTTGGGGTTGAATAACGGTTTGAATTGGTCATTCGAAAGCCATCGAGCTGTCAATATCCTGACATGGTAAAATACCCAGGATTTGTGATATTTAGATCTGTTAAAACTTTTAGACAGCCTTGATATCCTCCATTGAACTGTATTACTGCATCATATGCCCCCAATTTCACAGTTTTTAACGATACAAACACTTCCTTTGGCACTCTCTGACATATAACGCCATTAAAACACTCATTGGTGTTTTTCCATGTAGGCATTTTTCCAAAATTTCCCTAGAACACAGTTCTAAATAAGACGGCTTTACAGTATTTAGGATGTCATTGGGTAAACCAGGGTACTTTTCTTTTATATTGATTTCCCCTTTTACCAGAGCTCGTTGATAAAAGCACCAGCTCTGTGCTCCAGTTGGGCATTGTCCATGCATTGGCTTCTTTGCATTCGATGCACAGTGGAATAATACTGTAATAACATTTTGTTGCATGCTTTTTAAATCCCCAACATTAGCACGAATGGCAATTCCATAATAATTCTGGAGCCTGTCTATAAATGCATCAGTCAACTTACCCTCTCCCGAGATACCTTTGGTTTTTGATTTTAGTTTCCGTAAACGTGAAACTACACGTTTCTGTATGTGTCCAATACACTCTAATTTGGTCACACTTTTTTCTGCGTAAGTGTCCTGCACACACTGAAAACCTTTGGAATCCCCGTCACCATAGTATTTTACGTACTTCAACTTCCATTGATCCACAGACCACTGAAAAATGCGTGATGCTCCAACAGTCTCCATTTTTTCCGCAGCACCTTCAAAATTGTATTGACCTACATGATCAGCTTTTAATGACTCCAACTCAGCGTTATTTGAGAAGTTATGTAATTTTTTACATATTCTACAGTACGAAGACATAACTTCCAGGTCTAAAACCTTTCCAGTGTCCACTGAAATAGCTGCAACGCAGCCATTAAATGATGTGTGACCTCTTCACTGCTAAGTACCATCCACCGAAACTCCACATTCATCGCTGTTTGTTGTTGAGTGAACTTCTTCAGCTGCTTTTAGCATAGAACTTTCAGCTATATCTGCTACAACTTTCAAAAGTTTCTTTTCATACTTTTCATAAGTAGCTTTTGCAAGTCTTAGTAAATTCATACTGCTACAAAATTTATAAGCCGCAGAGAAACCTCTGCCAATTTGCCTCATTCCATAAACAAATCTCTTGTTTACCTCTGATTCATTATTTACCTTGTTGGATGAAGCAAAACCTTTCAAAAAGTTGCAGTTGTTACACTTCAAAACAAAATGAGAACATAATCCAAACCTTGAGTCTTCATTTAAAGTTAATCCTAAATTCAGACATTGAGGACAGCAAATATCAGAAAAAATACTGCACAATATCACCAAATCAATAATTCTACTTCCACTCATTGATTGATCTGCTAATTCAACACTCGAATTACTGGTAACTGTTTCCAGTTTTGCACATGCTATAGTAGGTACAGCAGGATTTTCAAGAGTGTCATTTTCGTTAAATTTGCTGTATCTATTGCCATGAAACTGGCGTTTTTTCTTCCTGCCAATACTTTTTCCCATTTTAACAGTCAAAGATTTAAAAAGCTAAATTAAATTAATATTAAAAAGCTTATAAACACTCGTAACGGTAGCACTGCAAACACGCGACGAAAATGTAAACAAACGCAGTAGCCTAACTCTGATGCCAGATTTCTAAGTAAAGACTGCTGTTGCCACAAATATTTAACACATTCTAAATAATTTGAAGTTTTCTATTTTATTTTTCATGCTCATTTTATAACTAGTAACAAAGTTTAATACTCATATTAGGTAAAATAGTAATGTAAACAAACATTTACGGTTCACTTCCGGCGGCAGAATCCTACTTCCGGTTTCGAAAGCTTCCAAGTGACTTCTATTAAAATTCGTATAACTCAAGTTCTAAACATGATAGAAAGAAAATTCAAACGGATTTAGAAAGCTAATAAATTAAGCTTTAATAAAAAGCCAAAAACTAAAAATCAAATTTTTGACCGAAAATTGCATTTTAAAGGTAGGCAGGTACCTTAAGTACTTTGGATAAGTAGTTTTTTTTTTTTGTTTTTTTTTTGTTTGTTATAAGCTAATGAAAGCTTTAAATCTTTCTAATGAGCAGAGTTGTCAATTTAACTTTAAAATTATTAGAGAGATATTGACATTGTTGGTTTACTTGATATAGTGTACCTCTTTTGTTGTATTTATTTGTTGAAGCTTATTTGATTTTAATTTTGTAACTGGATAACACGATCTAACTTATTAATTGTATCTACTAAGTATTTACTAAATAGATCTTAAACTTTGCTTAACTTTACATTTCCCTTACTCTCACTTAAATTAATCAATGGTGCAATTCAAAATCTTCTAATGATCAAGGAATCTTCAATTTAATAACTTTAATATTCAAGATTGTATAGCATTTATAAAGATTTAGTACATTGCATTTTTAATCACTTAATGAAGTAAAATTATTGCAAAAACCCATTCAGGTCAACGATATATTTCCAATGAAAGAACACATAAAATAATTTAATATTCATGTTTATTGAAAAATATAATTTGACTTGCTTTCAGAATAACATTCCTACAAAATTATTCACATGTGACATTTCAATAGCCTATTAAACATTTATCAAATCTTTTTCCATCTAATATATTAATACAATTCATGACACATGAAATATATTATATTAATACTTAAACTATTCCTTAACCCAATATCAAATTATTTCCAGAAAATATTAAGATTAACTAATAGGCAGACTTCTTTAACCTTAGATTAACATTTTCAAGCTACATTACTAATAACACAAAAATAAACACATTTTGGCTGACAAAAATAAAATAAAATAAAAATTAAATTAGCAGAATATTTAAGTGTGTATGCAAGAAAAATAAACTTATGACAAAATTTTCGATCGTTGTTAACATCTCGGAGGGCACTCCAAACCATGTGGCTCACCTCATCTCCCACGATCTCCAGTGTCATCTGCATCAGCGTAGGAACCATCCCTTATCTGGTGAAGGTGATAAAAAAATCTTTTCTTCCACTTGCACTCGGCTTATATACTCTCAGGGATATACTGTCGTATGCAAGCACCAGTCGTTGAACGGTTCATTCTAACCATAAAGTCTGATGTTGATCGAAAATAATTAACTTCATTAATATTTTGTCTATAATACTTTGACGTTGGGTATAACCTCATACATGATGATAATCATCCAACTTTTAGCAGTTATGTCCTTTTAAAATTATTTTCACGTGAATGAAGCGTGACCGTCCGCAACATTAGGTGATTCTTTGTCAATCTGGCAACATCAACTTCGTTTTAGCACGTGTACGGAGGCCAAGATTGGCCTGGCCGCCTGATCTTTTAAATGACGTTCCATGAACTATGTAACTTTGTTGTAATGTTTGAAAAATATTTAAAAATTAGTAAAATAGTTAGAAATGCATATTAGCAATGTTAGTACAGGCTATTTCAAGAAATAAAAGATCGTTATGAAAATTAAAGGAAAGGTCAGCCAAAATATGGAAAAATATTTATCAGCCAAAATTTTACGAGGACAAATAACTAAAAATTTATTATATTTCGTATTTAAAGTTTTCATTACATGAACTGCCACCATGATGGATCCATACCAGGTAAATCATTGTCTTAGAAAAATATGTATATATCATGTAGCATGCAATTTATAACAAATACATGGATTCTTAAAATACAAATCAAACTGACATAACTCCTTCATAGTGCCCTAACATAACATAAACTTACATTTCTCTGGGGAAAAAACTTAAATTTTAAAAAATTCTAAAATTAACATCTTTCTTTTAAATTAAAACTTCTAATACAAAAACTTACTGATTCAAAGTTTTGTAAAAAGTTCTTTTTCCGACATAACACTTTTGAGATAAATTGAATTGATTTTAAGTGCCTTTTGAATTAATTTTAACTTTTAATATTTGGTGTGCTACTGTTCTATAAACCAAATGCTTAAGATAATTAACAATTTAACTCAAAATCTGGCAGTATGTATCTTATTTATCAGCTATTAATTTTAAACAAATACACAAGAATTCTTTGATTAATTTTTGTGGTAATTCATCTAATTCGTCTTTAAAAAGAATACAATCATGGGATGTAATTTAAGGAACAAGGAACCTTTGACAAGTTTTTTCAAAGAACATATTAAAAGTTCTAAAACACAAAAATGTGACGTCTTT
This sequence comes from Cheiracanthium punctorium, assembly GCA_038373885.1. Taxonomy (NCBI): domain Eukaryota; kingdom Metazoa; phylum Arthropoda; class Arachnida; order Araneae; family Cheiracanthiidae; genus Cheiracanthium; species Cheiracanthium punctorium. The sequence continues at coordinate 29,808 of JAWZYV010013354.1, read as the reverse complement.
GATTATTGACTTCTCCAAACTGTGTACTCAACAGAAGAGACAGAAACAGTCAACAGAAGACAATAAAGAAAAATACTTCCTTCTTAGCTTGTAAGTAAATTCGAAGTAGAAAAGGGTGAAAAGCTAGATGACTAAAGTATTGCATCTTTATTTCTCACATGTGAAGAAAGGCAGCTCATGCTCCTGTCTGTGGAATCAGTTAAGGCATATTACCTGTGTTTGTATTTTATCATCCCAATTTTTGAAGTAAAATTAACAGTGTTGCAATCAAATGCACCACACATACGTTCTAAAACCCTTATTATGACTTTAAGTATTTGCCAGTAAAACTTGTTAAGCCAAATATTATTAAGAGTTGCAAATCATTATTTGATGTGCCTTATAGCAAAAAAATGCAACAAGAGGATGCAAACTTAGTGATTGGTTCTGCAGCTTCCAATATTATTACTGAAGTAAAGTTAGCAGAACACAGTTCCTTTTATTATTTAGTGAGGCATTACTTCACTATTTGGTAATAAAATAATAGAGATTTAGTAAATGAGATTTGACTAATAAAGATGAGACGGGCTAAGCAGCCCGAACCCGAAGCAGGTTCAGGTTCTGAAATTCACGATTGTGTTCGGGCTCAGGAGAAATAATTATTATTATTTGATAAACTTGAATATAAAGAATTAGATAGTGCATTAAGAGTTTGCTATTAGATTTGTCTTTAATTTGCACAAATGACAAACTTTGATTCTGTCAATGAAGTAATTGTCTTTTATTTATCTATTATCTGAAATTTTGTGCTTGGGCTCAAACTCTCATGTAAATAATATTGCTTTGCTTGGGCGGGCTCAGATCGGAGTCAGCAGGTTTGAGATTTACTACTACTTAAAGAATGAGTGTTTAAGTGGCTACTTAAAAAAAAAAAAAAAAAAAAAATCCAACACCTACAGAGTAAATTCTTGGAACGTGTACAAGTTGCAAACATTGCCAAACTACGTAAAAATCATTTTTCTGATCTGTCATTTGTCACTAAAAAATATGCATGTATTTTGTCTTCTGATAATATTGATAATGAAATAAATAAATCACTACAGTATTCAAAAAGAGGAGTTCCAGAAAATATACTTAAAGTGCACAGGCTAGATGAGCAGTGGGATCCTACATCTTAAAATAATAACAATAATTTAAAAAAAATACTGAATAACTTATCCTTTTCTCTGATATGCTTGTTTTGAGATCACTGTTTCCAACAATGTATAAATGCATAATTCTTGTTTTTAAAGAAAGATTTTATATAATTTGTAAGCAGGATGTGTCAATTCATTATTTTTAAAAATTAATTCTCATTATTTCTTTTGATATATGTTACAATACTAGCTGTGTTGCCCAGGTTCATTTGATGTTAGGGCATAATTTGCCCCCCCCCCCAAAAAAAAAAAAAATTGCTAGCTGATGTCATCACTAATGCACTGATATGTTTTATTTTTCATATATACAATGTATGATATTACAGCATAGGACTGAAGGAAGGTTAATTAAGGCTTTATAGAACTCTTTTTTAGGTGATTGAAAACATCCTGTAGCACTAAATCATTTCAATTCCTGCTAGAACAATGCTATTTCTGACATTCTGTTAACAGTATGGCATGACAAATCACATGGAATTCATTGCATTAGATAGCTAATGGACTGCATATTTTGAAAATAATTAGTGACTGAAATGAGTATTTCTGTAATTTTATGTTTTGAAACATTTTGAAAGCTTTTGTTTTTATTCTGAATCTGCATATCTTTTATACTATAATATCTGATCAAGCATGAGTTACAGTAAATTTAAAATAAAGAGCCCGTTTAATGTAGTCTTCCCCCCCCCCCCCCTCCCAAAATCTTTCTTTCAAACCAGTTCAATTTATTATTATTGTTGTTAGTTTAGCATGATTATTTTTTACTTTTTTTCCCCCTCCATTTGTCATTTTTAGAAACCAATTTGAAGAAACAAGGAGTTTTGCCATTGACTTTCCAAAACCCTAGTGATTATGACAAAATTCACCCTGCTGATAAAATATCACTGTTAGGATTAAAAGATTTAGCACCTGGAAAGGTAACTAAGTTTAAATAATAGTTTCGCTTTTCATTTTTTCTTCGTATTGAATGTTCATATACAGTATAGTCCTTATTAGTTTGTTAATTTTTCTCACTTACTCAAATTTTTTTCATCTTTTATCCCCTAGCCCGTCACTTGTGAAATTACACATGAAGATGGATCTAAGGAGAAAATAATTTTAAATCACACTATGAATGAATCTCAAATTGAATGGTTCAGAGCTGGAAGTGCTCTTAATCGAATGGCTGAATTAAAAGCATGAAATTCATAATGCATTATTGTATTCTTGTAATGTAGGAAATCAATTTTTCATGTGATATATTTAAATATCATAGCTGCAGTCTCTAGTATTTTGTAAAAGTTGTATTTATTATAGACTTTTCATCACGACTCAGAAGAAATTATCTAGTCGTATTTTATCAAATCTTGTAGCATTATGTTTCTTCAGTATCTGTAATTTATGTTAAAATATGCAGCTCTGCATTTAAAGCATTACTGTTTTAAATCTGTTTTTTACTAATATAATAATTATAAATTATTGTAATAAAAATATTGTTTACACTTTAGTATTTTTCATTTCCATTGAAAACACACAAACTAAAATTAAATTTATGAAACATAAGTAAAATAAAATACGAAATAAAGCTAAAACTAAATACCGTGGTACAAAAGCACATATATCGGCAAATGACTGCAGTGCTAACTCATATTTTCTCAACTCAGGGTATGATGTGCAAAAATATGTACCCAGTTATCAGCCTGATGCAAGGGGCCTCAGTATTTAGTTCCCCAAGTAAACTTGGTTCTCATTTTATTGACCTCTACTCGATGAATGAACAGTTGAGTAGTCTGAGGATAGAATTTTGGACCTGTAGCATAATAGTACAATGCACATTATGCCACAGGGTTTCAAATTATGAAGTTAAGTAACCTAAAAACTAGTTGTGCCAAGTCCCAGGATTTTGGCTTGAGTCTCCTGCTTTTTATTTATTTCAGAACTCAAAATTTTTAGAAACAGTAAATTTCATCTGCCGGCATTCATTTCGGAATGACAGGTAACGTTTGTCCCTGTATGGAAATCCCTGATAGTATTAACAATACACCTTCCATTACATTCATGTTGTCGCGTAAATCTTGAAGTGTTCTGTAGAGTGCTTCTTGTGATTTTCTATGGGCCATTGTCAGGGTTCATACGCCCTCAGGGAATTGAAAATTAGCTCTCAAAACTCAGGGAAATCTCATGGGAAAATGTAATTTTGCTGTAAAAACCTGGAAAATCTAGCTTCAACCCTGGAATTTTAAGAAAATTTACCCCCCTCTTTATTTTTATGGCTTTATTCAATGGCCAACTACTTCGCTAATGAAGCACTCATGCAATTGGAAATGGATTATACAAGATTAATCATCACTTAAGACTGGTTAGGATAAATAACACAGTTGCTTCTCATTTTGTCTCTGCTGTTCTGAGCATTTGTGATTGCTCCCATTTCTCATTTGAGTTGGTTGAATTAAGAATGGGCTATTGTTTGTGTTGTGTACTGTGCACAAAGTTAGATTGTGTAATATTACTATCACGTATATACAAACTCTGCTGATATTTGCTAGAATACAATGTAGAATGTGTGTTCCTATAATGTTAAATATTTCATTGTTTATGCATAGGATTGGTGGTTTTTACTTTTCTAAAGAATATGGAAATTTTTACCAATAGCCTTGTGTCTGGCAATAATACAAAAAAACATATCTTGGAACTATCAATCAGTGAAGTGGTCCCAAAAATTCTTTTTCACTTCTGTAAAGCTGTTGCATAATTTCTGATATTTTATAGGTCAAAATTGAATTTAAAACCATGTTTGATATAAATGTAATCCATTGTTTATGCGATTACCATAGTGCTATCATAATTTTATTACCTTAGAATGGGGCATATAAATAAAAAGTATTAGTCTTATGTTTATTTTTTTGCGATAACCTGGAAATTCTTGAAAAATCACCTGGAAAACTCAGGGAATTTAATTTTGAAAAATGAGTATGAACCCTGATTGTGCTTTCGTCTCATATAATGGCTTTGGACTGTTTCAATATTTGTCCACGTACTGATGATTTTGTGATGTCACATACCAGAAATTCATAGTCAGCTACATTTAATGGTAATTTTAAACCAGAATGCGCTGTTCATCCACCAACCATAAGTGTTGCAGCTATCCCAGATGATGCTAGGGTGAGGACAATTTCTTTATTTGCACGGATTTCAGCGAGAATTAAATTTATCAAAAATGTTTTCCCGGTGGCACCAGGTGCGTCTAAAAAGTTTATACCACCTTGCTGTTTTTTATAATAATCCATTATTATATCATATGCTTGTTTTTGACTTTCAATTAATAAGGGTTTATTGTATTGGATGTAAAGCCGTAATTCGCTGATATTATAATTTGTTTCTCTTAAAAATTCACTGTTCATAGCATCCAAATGACTTCGTTTAGTAGATTGAACACCTAGTTGTATTAATGTTTGGTTAGAAATTGCTAAACATTTATCTTCTATCAATATCAAAGCTTTGTTAAAAATCTCTTCATTAAAATTAATTTCTAAGTCCGAATTTTGTTGTCGTAAATCAGCCAAGATGTCATCGCTCATATTGTCTCGATATTTTAGCCATAGTCAATTTGAATTAGAAGAATTACATGAAGTTAATATAATTGCGAATACCTGACAAATTTGACTTGCTGTTGAGTTTTTAGGTCTTCAAAACACATTGGACCATGAATAGTCTGAAGTAATAAACGTAGATAGAAACATTCGGCGTTTTTTGGATGCACTGTGTTGACTCGTCCTATTGTGTTACTTTTGAACACTCCATCATGTCCTTCTACTGGCATTCCACGTTTTCGATGATTAAATTGTTTACTTGTTGTATCCCATGTCTAATAGCTGGATACTTCTGAGTAAAGTAAAGCCTTAGCAAATCGGTCTTTTTGGCATAGTTCAAAAAACGCTGTTTGAGTTGGTGGTTCCGTCGCAACTTTTTGTGCTGTTTCTGTAGTGAATAACACACGTTGTCCATTTTCTGGGTGGACGGATAAATGGAGAACTGGCAGATCGTGATAGTGTATTGGAAAACTTAAAATTCGCCAAATCGCCTCATTAGTATTAATGTAACAACCCATTTGATACTGCACTATTTCACCATGCTGGTTTTCTTTGGTTACCGTAAAAACAGCCATATCACTGCCTTTATTAATATAGTTGCATACATATATTTTATCGATTTGACAGAACTGCAGTATTCAACATTGATATGGTCATTGATCATTTTAGATAGATGTGGATTATATGGTACTACCCATTGATTGTTAACTTGAATTTCTTCATTACCTCGTATTTTAATTTTAGCCGTAAATACATTTTTTTCTGGTGATCGATGTCTATATTTAGGATATCGGTCTTCGCCTGTAACTGTTTTGTTCAAAAATGGCTTTGGATAACGTTTCGTACATTTTTTCATCTTTCATACATGGAGAACTTCTGTTTAGTTCACCACACGGGCCATGAACCATGTTTTGGTTAATTCCTACTTTAGGGTGCTTCTTGGCGCATTTTCCCATCTTGTCTCTGGGAGCTGAAACCCCCCCCAAAGACACTGTGGGAGAACGCACCCAAATTAGCGATAAATACACAAAATAAGCAAATTGAAAAGCATAAATATTAAAGTTTTTAACAACAAAAATTATTGTACTCTATGTCTAGCAGTATCAAAACATTCTCGAACCAAAACCAAAATATCCATATATGGTTCTGCTCCCATCCAAACACAGCTGCACATACGTTAAATCGAAGAAACTACTTGATGCATGACATCTCACAAGTGCTTACATGTACAAATAGATTCGGTTTAGTAAAATTTAATCACTTTTTATGTGAGGGGGGGGGCTGTGCCCCCTTCTCTTTTCTCCCAACTCCCCCCTTCTCTTTTTAGTAGAATAAATTTAATAATATAAACAAATAAGAGTCCTGTCAGAAGCAAAAATGTGCTCTACAGAAACAAAATGACGGATTTTCACATGGTTGCCAGAATGCAAACTAAAGTCGCCATGGTTGCCACATTATACCTGTTATCGCCTCATTGGCAAAGAAGCACCCTAAACTAGGAATCAGCCCATGAACCATGTTTTTTACGATTATACTATAAAGGTCAGGATCTTTTTCCTTGTTTGGAAATTCAGCCTTGATGATATCCATTTGATTCGGTTGAATTTCATTTTGAAACCAAATTAAGTTATGAGAATGTGTCAGTCCTCGTTTCTGCCATTCAATTGAAAACATCCAGCAGATAACAGCACCAAATATTTGATTTTTCATGATGGGGTCATTAAATGTAATTTGTTTTTGACGAAAAACTCTGGCAACAATATCATGTTGATCGCTGGCCGTCTGTCCATATTGTAATTCTTTGATTTCCACCCATGAAGAATTACATGTAAATGTTATAAATAAATCTGGTCTGCCGTGTTTTCTGACATAAGTTATCGCATCCTGAGCATATTGATGCATGTGACGTGGACTTCCAGTAAATGTCGATGGCAGGATTACCAATTTTCCCATGTTACTGACGTTTTCAGCATTTATCATTGCATCTCTCAGATGGATGTATTCATCCGAACACAACTTTCGTAGATTATGGCGAATAAATTCTAATCTTTCCGTCTCAATTTTAGCATACATGTCTACAGTAAACTGCTGAAATAACTGCCGACAGTTTAAAATATGGTTATACAGTTGAACGCCAGAAATCCGCACACCTTCTCTGATATAAATAATGAAATTCGCAGTATTCCACCAATGAAGAAATTGTTGAAAAGTTTCTTGAATCCAGATAAATATAATTCTGATGATGATCTAAAACTTGGGTGATAAAATCCATTTGATAAAAGTTTAAAGTTAAGAAAAGAATACCTTAAATTTTTACAACAGCTAAGTTCTATAACAAAACAAAAATTAATCATAATTCTGTTTAAATATTCTGATGAAAATATGCAGTTTAAACAGTTATTGTTTAAACTGCATATTTAAACTGTTATACAATTTGCAAAATTAAATAAATAAAAGAAAGAAAGAAACAAAGTAGAAAAAAAATATTTTAAAACAAAATCACCATAGAACATGTTTTCAAAATTAGAGAAAGGAAATTTTGAAACCATTTGCTTTGATAGTCTTCATGTAATTTCTTTTTTCTCCTATGCTTTTGTATTTAAAGTGAAAATATAAGAAACACTTTTGACTGTGTTTTTATTTCATTGTAATTGTATTCTCCTTTTCTTAAGTCTGAAATGTAATAGGATTTATCTTTTATGGCCTAAAATCTGCAAAATCCTAAAATCCACACAAGCCTTGGTCCCAAGCTGTGCGGATTTCTGGCTCTCTACTGTATTTATCATTTCTAGTCATAATTCGATAAGCATAAAATTGCATAGCTGATACTTTTTTGTTAGTTTCGACACCTGTAGCTGGATCAATTTGTTGAATATTGAAGTGATAACCACATCCTCACCTTGCCAAAAAATTAGCGGATACTGTAGTGCACCATAACTACGATGTGTTTCAGCAATACGTTGCGATTCATTACTTCGGCATTGAATAATAATATCACGTCGACTACATTTGTTATCAACAATTACTATGACAACTTCGTTTGTTTGAGGTGCATTGAACCTTCTTTCGTGTTGACCGGCTGGTCTTTTATCCGCTTGAATAACGATCTTATAATTATCTGCATCCATTTGGTCTAAAGAAGTCTTAAACACATTGATTAGTTGATCATGATTATGAAATAAACATTGTAATTTTTGAATAATATCTCGTTGTAGTCCCTGAATGTTAGAGCAACGTTGGTCTGTTTCAAGTTCTTCGTTACCAACAGAATATATTTGAAGAAATTTTGGAGTTTCATTGGACATCGGTAGGAGTCTACTCGGTCATAAATTTGGCCTTGAACCTTAAAAACGGGTCTGAAATTTTCTTCCTTGCATATTAAAGAAGCTCCAAATGAAGTCATTTGAAAACAACAGTTGTATCAACGTATATTTTGCAGAAAATGATTGGAATCTGGTGTTTTTCCAGTCATATATGCGAGTAATTGTGGTGGTGGTACATCTAATGCTGGTAAATTGACTTTACCACTCGAACAGCACATACCAGCAGTTTCGCCTTTAAATTTCCATGCATGACAATACTCGCATATCGTATCCATTTCTCCAATGACAATATTTGGATGTTCACTGTATTGTTTTTTGCAATCATAATGGGACGCCTGAAGTTCTAAATTCTCAATTTTACTTGTAGCATCTCGTTTTTTGCATCAAGTAGCCATTCTTTCTTTACTTCTTCTATTTTCCACTTCACGTTGATCAGCAGATTGATGATTTCTAAGTGTTCTTATTAGGGATCACACTTCTTTGTTAATATGTGTTCTTTCTTTTTCGGTTAAATTTTGTCTATTTTTTTTTTCTCTATTTTTACTCAAAATTTTGAGTTTGACGTCAGCAGCAGCGAATGAAATTGGACTTTCAACTGAATAAAAGACAATGAAGACATTCAGTGACTGCTTTGTTTCGATGAGTACGATGTCTCAGCGAAGTCATTTAACCGATTCAGAAGCTTGGAGAGTTGTCGGTAGGTTAGAAGGGGGCCAAACTCAAGCCGAAGTAGCGCAAGCCATTGGAGTGTCACAAAGTGTGATTTCCAGGATCTGGAACCAGTTTTTGGCGACTGGAAGTGCAGGCCGAAGACCAGGGCAAGGTCGTAGACGGGCAACAACGCTCAATGAAGATCGTTATTTAGTGTTAACGGCTCGGAGACACCAGAATATGAACGCTACTCTTCTCCAACAACACCTTCGCTCGGGTACTGGCACCACGGTTTCAACTCAGACTGTCCAAAACCGGTTCCATGGTGTAGGTCTGTATGCTCACCGACCGACGGTATGTGTTAGACCAACATCAAGGCATCGTCGCGACCACAGGGAGTGGGCAACAGAGCATGTGAACTGGAGGAGAAATGAATGGAGCAATGTTGTTTTTTCTCACGAGTCCCGTTTTTCAGTTCATCCTGATAATAGGCGTATTTTCATCTGGTGGGACCGCGGCAGTAGGAATAATCCTGCGTTCGTGCACGAAAGTGTCAGCTTTGGCGGTGGGGAGTGTTGGTGTATGGTGGCATCTCCATTGACGGGCGCACAGACCTCTACATCATTCGAGATGGACCTCTGACTGTTCGCCAATATAGGGATGAGATCCTCAGACCTATTGTAGTCCCTTACGCTGCAGCAATCGGAGATGACTTCATTTTAATGGATGATAACTGCAGGCCACATCGTGCTAACCTGGTGGAGGATTTCCTTTTCGAGGAAGGAATCGTACGAATGGAATGGCCAGTGTGTTCTCCAGACATGAATCCAATAGAGCACGTTTGGGACGCTCTAGGAAGAAGAGTTGCTGGCCGCCAACCATCCCCACAAACTCTCCAAGAACTGGAAAGAGCTCTTCTGGAAGAATGGGACAGAATACCCCAACTCGTGATTAATAGCCTCATTGACACCATGCCTCAAAGGTGTTAACGTTGCTGGCCGTCCGTGGAAACCATACCCCCTACTGAAAATGATTTCCTTTGAAGAAAACACCTTTTCTTATTCTTTTTTTCTCATATGCACAAATTGTGTTTTTTTCCTTTTCTACACAAATGCGCAATAAAATGCATTTTTTTCTGCCAAACATGTGTAATTTATTCTCATATAACCTACTACGTTTGTTGACCATGTATCAATCAGCTAAAAAGTTTCCCAGCCACAAGATCCACCTAAAACCGCAATATCCTTTAATTGTTTTGAGCAGTGTATATTTGAGCAAGCAGTGGTGGCCCGTGGTCAAAAATGTTAGTGCAGCCGGAAGCACATGAGCCCCCCCCCCCCTTTCCTCCGGAGAGGATTGGAAAATCTTTGTTACTGAATTCGAAAGCTGGCGGATTAAGCCCTCACCGAGGAAAAAAAAAAAGAAATTACATAAAAAATGTCAGAGATCCTATTTTACTTCCATAAAATGGACATAAATTTCAACCAGCAGCTCTTATCCTCAAAATTGCATTAATCCGTGTCTGATTCGAAGTTTCCTTAGAATTTTCTTTTGTAACGATAACTTGAGAAGAAAAAAAAAAGAAAACTTACTTATTTTTTATAAGTCAAATCAATCCTCCTTTCTTTTAAACATGCAAATCGGTCAGTGATGTCCCCATAAAAAGGCGTTGTTTTAATTCAGATATCAATAATTTTAAAAGCAGTTTTAAATTTCCCATGTTTAAAGAATTTTCTCGCTCGCCATGTCTAAATGCCAGTTCTTGCTTACTTAAAAACAATATTGCTTTGATGGGTAATTGTCCATTCATAAGCGTCTATTCAGGCTTACCTTCTTGATAAATTCAGCAATATAAAGTCCAGAGTTTTCCAAACATATATTCTCCTTACCCCCTCCCTCACTTCTCGTCCGAGCGAATCAGTTAGTCGAGTTCTCAAGTTCAGCAGCCGCTAGAAAATCTTCCATCGGCTGTATCAGCTGCATACTCCCTATGCCGGAGAGGCTACTGACGTAGTCGTCATGGCAAAGGTGTTGCCAATTTTCTTTTCATCGCTCTGGGCTGAACCAAACATTTTCCCAATTGAATTGCGGGAAGATTAAAGTGCTTTTTTTCTGAATGAGTAATCCTGCCACAATACGTTTTTTTTTTTGTTTGGTTTTTTTCGGAGATTTTTTTTAATTTACCGTAGGAATTCCACAATTCTAATCTGAATTTAGGAAAATTAGTAGAATAAATTATTTTAAAGTATGTGCTGATAATTTCAAGTGCAGCCCGGCTGTACTTGCTGTTTCCCACGAGCCGCCACTGTGAGCAAGATTATACATTTAAAAATTACTTTTATTTCAATATTTGTAACCCATTTGTATCATTGGCTCATGGACGCTAAGTCAGGGATGGCTATTATATGACACTCCTGATAGGGATGGCTATTATATGTTCGTACTTTTAAAATTTCATTTTAAAAAACGATAAAACTATAATACTTCAATTATCCTTATAGTCCAGTCATTTGGTCAAAAAAAGGGGGGTTACATGGGAGTTTTGAAAATGGGCAATTTTATAGATTTCGATGTGCTGTTTCCGAATTTCAACTTTGCCCCCTCGTATCTTTGCCGCTCGCGCCGCTGTATTCGAAAAATGGCGCCCAAAAGCAGTTTTTTGGCAATACAGTGGACTCTCTCTATCTGAACACTCTCAATGTGAACACCCGGTAATATGAACACATTACGACAGTCCCGGCGAAGCTCCATAGACTTAACATTAGATTAACTCTCTGTATTCTGAACACCCCGCTATTATGAACGCTACTTTTGATCCTCATTCAACCTTTACCTCTCCGTAAACTGAACATGTGTTGGCAACTGGAATTCGAGGAATTCCTCTGGCATGGAAATTCAGAGAAAACTCATCCCCTCGTGACTGCAGGGTACAGCGTTTCAAGTTTTGAGTCAAGTTCTTTTGTATTCCCTCATTCACAGAGCTCGCACCCCCCTCCCTCACCCTTCGGCTTTTTCATATGATACACTCTAGAAACCATCCCATGAATCTGAAATTGCCGGCCTTTGATGCAACTGCAATCTTGACCAATGAAATGGAAGTGTTTAGGCAGGTGTTTATTTAGGTGTGTATTTGAAGTCATGTATCGTATGGCTTGTAGAGAGGTGAGGTAGCATAATCTATTTGTTTTGTTCCTTTTGCTCAGAAAAGAATAAAGTTTTCATCATTTCACTGTCCTTGCAGGATAAGAATCACTGTAGTTACACAGATATGTCGGAAATAAGTGCTAAAACGAAAAAAAGGAAAGAACTGAAACTTCGGGAAAAATACGAAGTTGTTAAAAAATTAAAGTTGAAAGTTAGTCAAAGAAAAATTGCATCAGAGTTTGGAATTTCTGTAGGCCAAGTCAACGGAATCAGCAAGAAAGAGAAAGAAATTATAGCTGCTTTTGAAGCAAATGAACAGTCTTCAAAGTGTAGAATTTTTGAAAAGAAAACGGGAAACGAGAGCATAAACAATCACGTCTGGAAGATTTTTACACAAATGAGAACAAAGAATCTTCCTGTCACTGGACCTTTGCTAAAACAGATTGCTTTGGATTTTGCAGAAAAGGAAAATATCAAAGAATTCAAAGCATTGGAAGGATGGCTGACTCGCTTCAAAAGTCGGCATAATATTGAATTTAAAATTATGAATGGTGAAGCTGCAGACGTAAATATGGACACTGCAGAAGAGTGGAAAACTAAACTTCCGGACTTAATAAAGGATTTCAACGCAGCTGATATTTTTAATGTCGACGAAACCGGCCTGTTTTTCAGAGCTCTTCCAAATAAAACTTTAGCAGAAAGAAGTGAGAAATGTGTGGGCGGGAAAATGTCGAAAGAAAGACTTACCGTCATGCTCTGTGCCAGTTCCACAGGAGAGAAGCTCAAACCACTGGTAATCGGAAAAAGTGAAAAACCAAGATGCTTCAAAAATGTGAATATCGCATCATTGCCTGTTCACTATAAATCAAATCGAAAAGCCTGGATGCCATTCTCAATTTTCTCGCAGTGGTTGGAGGACATCAACGAGATGATGAGGAGAGAAAGAAGAAAAATTCTTCTTCTTGTCGATAATGCAGCATCACACAAAAACATGCAACTCAGCACTAACAAAGAAAGCTGAACTAACAAAGAAAGCCAATGTTATGGATGCTGTCCACTGGATATCAATGGCTTGGAATGAAGTAACCCCTCACACTATCAAGAGATGCTTTTATAAAGCAGGATTCCCGTGTGATGATGACCATTTAGGAATAGAGGACCAAGTATCAAAAGCTGTGAATGACTTGGGGTCAATTCTTCAGGAGCTTCATACTGAAACTGAACCTGACTCTTATCTCGAAGTCGATGGAAGCCTTCTGATTTGCGACAACAACATCGTTGAAGAGGAAGAAGATAGTGAAGATGAAGAAGCAGAACCTCGTGACACTAATGAAACAAAAAGAACACTTACATTCAAGCAATATGGCCAAGGGATTCAAGACCTGATGGACTATGCGGTTGAGCATCATCCGGAAGCCTTTCCACTTCTTAAACAATTAGACAATATGTATGCTGCACGAGCATATACATTGCAAAAGCAGACTAAAATTATTAACTTTTTCAAGTAATTAACCATTTATGTATTATATATAATTATGTATTATTATATATTTTGTAAAACTTTTTTAATAATATTAAATTTAAAAAATGAGATGGTAGGATACAGGTCCGATTGAATTTTATTTGACATTGCACTAGCTGCCAAATCTAAACTAAGCACCTCCATCTCTGTAACTAGTGTGGCTAACCAGGCTTAGCATTCTATAAAATTTCATTGCGTACTCACATTTCTCAATCTCCCTCTATACTGAACACCCCCGTAATCTGAACACTTTTCCCTGGTCTCTTTAGTGTTCAGAATAGAGAGAGTCCACTGTATTATATCCTTTCCGACTCATTTCACGAAAAAAACAATTACAAAAAAGGAAACTAGAGAAAATTTTGTACAATTTATGTGATTACCCTTTTTTCGTAAAATCAATAGTTTTAGCGTACGAGCGCCGCAAAATGTAGTTCAGCATGCGTTTTGGCCAAAAACTCATTTCCACACCACCTTGTGAGGTACAGTAAGCGGCGCGTTTTTTTTTTTTTTTTTTTTTTTTTTTTTCTCGTGGGATCCCAGTAGGCCTAATCCACATGCATTTAACTCAGGGATAGGCAAACTACGGCCCGCCGGAAGGTTTTATCCGGCCCGCAGATAGAATTTTGCAGGATGTGTTTTTAAGCGAGTTTGGCAGCTGAAAGACGACATTGTGTCGTTCTTCCATGAGAGACAGTGTTCTGCGGAGTGCGAAAGCTAAAAAGATACAGATTGGCTGTGCGACTTTGCATTTTTCGCAGATCTTTTTTGTCATATGAGCAACTTAAATGTCAGGATGCAAGGGAAAAATCAATTTATCCACGATATCTGGGCCCATCTCAAAGCTTTTAAACTAGAACCTAATCTTTTTGCTGGGTAGCTAGTTAAGAACGACTTGTCTCATTCCTCGAGGTTAATTTCAATACTCTCAATAAATGAAGAGAAGCTTAAGAATTATGAAGATGGCTTGATAAAACTGCATTTTGAGTTCGAACGCAGATTTCAAGATTTCAGTGCCATTCAAACATAATTGGATATTTTTACCATGCCTTTGAACGTAAATTCTGAAGCAGTGGGGTTAGATTTGCCGCTTGAATTAATTGAGTTGCAATCTAACGATCATCTCGAGCAGTTGTTTCTAAATATTCCAAAGTTAAAGTTTTACAAATCATTATCGTTTCCCAAATTTAATATCTCATGCTCAGAAAATCAGTGCTATGTTTGCTTCATCTTATACATGTGTACAAGTGTTTTCAACTATGAACCTTAGAAAGAATTCTTTCAGAAGTAGACTGGCAGATGAGCATTTAGCCTCGTTCCTTAGAATGAGTACATCTCACTTCGAACCTCAATATAAGGAACTTTTAAAAATGAAATAGCAATTTCATTCATCTCATTAACCTATTTAAATTGTAATACTTGTATATTGTTTTTAAAATTTTAGAAAAATTTATCTTGGCCCGCCAAACATTTTTTTTTTTCGATTTTTGGCCCGCGACCGAAAAAATTTGCCCATCCCTGATTTAACTAATCCAAAATTTAGCGCATTCTCCTTCGCTTCGCTGTTCTTGATGGACCAGGTGTTGCAAGTTCATTGTCTCTAGTACCGATCGAAATGTCACAGCCCGAAATTTCTTCCACATCAGCCGCGATGGGATTGTCAGTTTCATCGCAATCTTCTTCGTTCTCGATTTCATTATACGTTTGCTCGAAAAGTCTCCGATTCTTCCTCATCATCACTATCTTGTAATGGAACTTGCGAGTTATAACAGGTACCATTGCAATTCGTGCATATAACCAACACCTCCTAGATATAGAAAGTCTAACAACTGGTACGTTCCCAAGCTTTCACGTCATCAGTAGGCCTTCAAGAATGACGTCATCACAATTTAACTCTCGTAAAGTAAAACTATTTAAAATTTCTGGTGAATTTACTCACGCACAACAGCATTTTACTGATTTGAGATAGAAAATTTTAATTTTGCGGCAAAAGGCAAGTTTTTAACTGTAACTAATTATGAAGTGTAATAAGGAAATAGATCATAATGAATTGTTTTGTACCACAAAGGTATTTTATTTTTTATCTTAAGTTATTTTCTAATATTTGTAGCATTCACCAGAAAATTTAAATAGTTTTACTTTATGAAAGTAAAACTGTGAGGACGTCACTCTTGAAGGCCTAGTGGTGACGTCAAATCTTCAGTTGTTAGGCTTTCTATATGTAGGAGTTGTTGATATAACGGAGCACTTTAACCCAGTCTTTCTGCATCCACAGGCTTTCTGATATCTCTTTCTGCGTTTGCAAGAAATAAGTTTTAACAAGCTTTCAGGAGCTGGGGGCTCGAGTGTGGTGACAGGCATTAGCCCGTCCTTGTTTCTTTTCCACCCCCATTGCTCTGCATTTTGTTCATTCCCATACCACTGCTGAACCTGATGATAGGTTCGGAGCGAATGTTGTCTTGTTCCTTCTGTTGGTGGTAGCGACGCAATACTAAATTTACTTTTATATGCTGATATTGTGAAGCATGCATATCTATAGTTATTTAAAGACATACTTTTCTTACTTTTCACATTACTGTCACTGTATAATTCAAGAAGGAAGCGTTCTCCAGCTTTAGCAATGCTCTCTGGATCCGCATTCGGATTTTTGAATACCTGGATAATCACGTTTAAATCTGGATTTTTTCGGAGTAACATCAATAAATTTCATTTTTCCTTGATTAAATAATGCTGATGTTGTATCACAGCCGCTGAAGACATGCAAGAATAAAATATGATCTGAGGCTGGTTTATCTATAATACTTTTTGTTGAATATAATTGTTGCGAAATTTTTTCTTTTCCTGGTTTGAGAATATGTATGATTTAACGCGTAGATACAGCCGTCAAAAGAATTAGAAAATCTACATCTTCGCCAACAACTAATGGGGCCTACTGGGGATACCACGAAAAAAAAAAAAAAAACCACGCCGCTTACTCTACCGCACAAGGTGGTGTGGAAATGCGTTGTTTGGCCAAAACGCATACAGAACTACTCTTTGCGGCGCTCGTACGCCAAAACTATTGATTTTACGAAAAAAAGGTAATTACATAAATTGTAGGAAATTTTCTCTAGTTTCATTTTTTGTAATTGTTTTTTTTTTTTTTCGTGAAATGAGTCGGATAGGAGATATTGCCAAAAAACTGCTTTTGGGCGCCATTTTTCGAATATAGCTGCTCGAGCGGCAAAGATACGAGGGCGCAAAGTTGAAATTCGGAAAGAGTACATCGAAATCTATAAAATTGCCCATTTTCAAAATTCCCGGAAAACTTTCCAGGTAAAACGACCAAATGACTGGACTATTATAAAAGAAATATGTTTATATTTTTTAGCATTTATGCTTAGTGCTTTTCCGTTTAAGACATTTTCCACTTAAAATGTTGGATCAAATCTGGGAAAAAGTTCTTATAAAACATACACACTCACACGTGTGTGTGTGTGTGTGTGTACTATCGGTTGTGTAAGTGGTTTCCACTGTCTATATATTGTTACTAGCTGAAGTACCCGTTCTTCGCACGGGAATGAATGGACTTTTTGATATTACGATTTGTGGTGATTACTATTTATTGTAATAAAGAGATATAGCAAAATGGATATCGCTTTATATTGTGTTCAATAACCATCAGGGCCGGTTTTAGGCATTTTACAGGCGTAGGCGAGAACTGATTTTACGCCCCTTCATATGACAGATGGTTTTACGCCCCTTCATATGTGAGATGTTTTACGCCCCCCCACACCTTCTTTCAACTGCTTCCCTTATCATTCCTCTGCCCCGTGATCAGAAAAGCGCTAAAAGTAATGTAATAAAATTGAAGTATGTATTTTTAAATTTTATGAAATTTATGTACTGTTAAAAAATTGCAAAATATTAAAAGATAAAGCGTCCTTATTATTTTCTCTCAATATTAAGAATCACGAATCTATTTGAAAATTATTAATTGATATAATTATACAATTAATATAATTTTTGAGATGACTCATAATAATGAAAATAAAATCCACACTACTAGAGTAAAAGGATTTTCACAATTAAATATTAAAATTCATGCTATGCTTTAATAGTCATTGAAAATTAATGGCAAAATTTTGGATGTAAACATGTAATCTTTGAACTTACCAAATGTTTGGCTGCTAGTCTCGGGAATCGCTAAATGAAAATGGCTTATTTCACTTTTCTTATTACAATTTTCATTCAAAAAGTTTCCTACAGTAATAAGTAGATGCAGTAGCTTTACTTTCGTTATCGAAGAAAAAATGAAATCTACTCGTTTGATATTGTTTTACTGAATATTAATTTTCCATTCCACTTATATTAGGTTATTAATTAGACTATATTTACACCCTCCAAAAAAAGTATTCGAGCAAGAGAGAAATTTCCTATTTTACATTTGCGAATAATAATTGAGTTCTTGAAAAACGCACAACTTGATAGAAATATGAAAAGTCATATTTATACATAGCCTAATTCATATTCTATGATAAATAATTTTTAATACACGAAACGAACGTAGGAAATTTCTCTCTTGCTCGAATACTTTTTTTGGAGGGTGTACATGACATTGAGATGTTGGAATCGTTATGAAATTATATACTATTCCATTTGATTTTTCAAAACATATGCATTTATTATTTACAACATGAATAAAACAATGAATAAAAAATAAATAAATATTCTCTGAAAAAAAAATAATTTTAATAAAGTGTAAGTAAATAAAGTATAAACTCAAATGAAATCAGTTTTTAAACGAAGTTAGCGTTATAAAAATTTACATTGGTGCATTTAAACATGTAATAAATAGTTAAAAAATAAATACAAATAACTCATAATAATGCAAATAAAATCCATTTATTTAATTAAAAAATTTTTAAGAATTTAAAGTAAAAATTCATGCTATGCTGTAATGGTTATGGAAATGTAATTGAACAATTGTACATGTACACGCTTAGTCTTTGAACTTACCCCTTGCATGGTTTTCGCTTGCTTGCAACCTCGCTTGAATGCGGGCTAGAATCCCTTAGAAAGTCCCCACGGTGAGCATCCCTCCTATAGGCCAAGGACCCTAGTGCAGTCAATCGGCCTTAATCCACAAACAAACAAACATATCTTGTTGCTAGTCTCAGGAATCATCGTTTGAACATGATTCATTTCATCTTTCTTATTAGAATTTTCATTTATTTAAAAATAATTTTCCTAGAGTAGTTATATACCTTCTTATTACAAAAAATATACCTTTATGAAAAATCTTTAGTGAATATTTGTTTTAAATGTGTTTTAGATTATTAAATAGACAATATTTATGTATTATTGAAATGTTTGAAGCTTTATGAAATTAGATGCTGTTGTACTTGTATGTTTAAAGGAATGTACAATGTGCGTATATTGATCGCAACCTCTTCTCTCTATTTTAAGTGTTTCAAATACAATATTCTACAGGTATTCATTCATTAAAAGAAAGTATGTCATGTGATAACGCAAATTTGGGTATTTTTTATAAAATAAAAATAAATAACCTCAAAACATTTAAATAAAGTATGATTATGAACTTCAATCACCTTTTAAGTGTTTACATTATAACAGACTTAGTTTTTAAAATGCATTCGACTTGTCGACAAAAAAGCTAATCTTTCAAATAAGTCGTAATAATGCAAGTAAAATCATTTAATCAATTATAATAATAAATAAGAACTGAAAATAAAACTTTTTAATCGATACTTCCTTGCTCATGAAAATTTAGTTGCACAATTAAAGATTTAAAAACAGTACAGTATTTGAACTTTGAACTTACCAAATGTCTGGCTGCTAGCATCCGGAGTCGCCGATTCACAGTGGTTATCTTCATTATAATTTTGTTTTAAAAATTTACTCACGCTTTCCCTCATTTTTTTCTCTAACTTTCTTTTACTTTCTGAAATAAGCTCCGAATGGATGTTTTCTATTCATGTTTAAAGATGAACATCGTTAGCAAAGTATCCCCTTTGAAACAGAAAGAACGAGTATTCCCCGCAATCTCACGTGCAAAAGATATCCCGACGACCGAGCAGGTAACCAAGTGCTATACTGACATGACAACTGAGTAAACCCTGAGAACTGAGAATACCTAATTGGGTAAACTATGTCCCTCTCCGCACAACTGGACTTCTGTCATTTGTCATTTGTTGATAGTATCTGTTTGCGATTTCTAGTCTACGCATATGCTGCTCGAACCTCTTTCTCCGCGGGTGGTCTTTCTGCCAAAAAACTTTCTGCCCTTTTGTCCTGGTAAATGTAAACTGTTACCTTAAATATTCTTTAGAATAAGCTAAATGCTTAATTTACTATTTCAATTAAATCTTTAATGTCATGCCAGAGAAATATTCTGTTAATAAAATACTAGTACATGATCTATAGGCAAAAAAGACAGTTGTCAAAATTACGGGCTATAGATAAGGTGACCACACGTCCCGTTTTTAGGTGGCTTGTCCCGTTGTCCCCAAGCACAGCTTCGGGACTCCGTAATGTCCCTTTTTTAGAAAGAGAGCAACCTGCGGTAACGATTTCAATAAACGCCGCTAAAAATCTAAAATCATCCGACGGCAGTGTCTGTAAAAAAAAAAAAAAAAACCTAACCTCCCTCCCTCCCCTCTTGAGACGCAAAGAAAACAATGGGGGATGCATTATTTTTGCGTTTGTTCTTTTTTTGTCAACTGTTTCAATTTATTTAATTTTTATTTCTTTTTTTTAAAGTTGTGTTCCTCTATTGCTTATTCCCCTCCCCCCCATCTGCACTTTATTCTACACTTTCACTCAGGTTCTCTAAGATTTTTTTTTCCCTTCTGAATGACAACTTCCTTTTTTCCGTGTGTCCTTTTGTTTACATTTCTCACTTTCTTACCTTCCTGCCTTGTGTTGCATGGTGTTTTTGAAGTCGAAGAAGGGCCTACCCCTTGTACCACCCGTAAACGTACGTCTTGCACTATTTTTTATAGTATATGCGTGTTTAAGCAAAGATTTCTTTTATATTTTATTTTGAAATTAACATCAGCACAAGCTTTTTTGCACGTTCTCTTAACAACTAAAAGATACCCAGACCTGAAATTCAGTCTCTCTACACTATTACCTTAAAAACAGCAGATGTCCCGTTTTGAGGAAGAAAATATATACACTATTGCCAAAAAGTAGATGATGTCCCGTTTTGAAGGAAAAAATAAATGGCCACGTTAGCTATAGAACATGCAGCGTTATATGACTAAGATTATAAGACCCCCCTCAATTTGGAGCCTCATCAGAAGGTGGGGGACTTCTGAATATTGGCACACCTTGGAAACTACTACAGACTGCCGAGAGGACTTTCGGAACTACGGATTTAACGTGCACGTACGGCGCGCGGTCTTTTGTGGTACGCCGGTATCGAACCCACAACCTTCCGGTTACGAGTCCAACGCCTTAACTACTGGGATATCACTAGAAAAACTCTATTCAAACATTCTGTGATAAAGCTGATTTTATTCCCCCTCTTCTGCTTGCGCCCCTCGAAAGGGCTATCCCCGCAACACACTCGCTGCGACTTTATTGCTTAAAAAACCGATTGCAGGAGCTGCGAACTCAGGAAACTGGAGCGATACAAAAAACTTAAGCCCGAAGCATCCCACAGCTGTAATTCACAGGGGCGCAGAAGTGGCTAAATTAAACATTTTTGTTAAAGGAGGGCGCCAAAATCAAACGCATTTCCCTTTTTACCAAGGCGATATAAACTTCCTGAAAGTAATTTTTTACTCATTTCTTATCGAATGACTTAAACGATTCTTTGTCGCCCTACAGTACATTCCGATTGATCATAGGTGCACTAATGGAGTGGAATCTTACTCTGTAACTTTTAGCATGATCTTTCGGAATTTCATACCGTGAAGGAATTTGGTTTAGTTATCATCTTTAAAATGTCTCTCATATCTCCCCGTTAAAATTTTCTATCTGCGCTCCTGAGCTTAGTTCCCAGTAAATGGACTCTTGCTGTTGTATGGACACATTTATGTTTTGCCCTCTAACAGATTAGAAAAACTGTATTTAAACATCCTGCGATAAAGTTGATTTTACGCCCCCCTCTTCTGCTTGCGCCCCTAGAAAGGGCTATCCCCGCAACACCCTCGCTGCGACTCTGCTTAAAAAACCGATTGCAGGAGCTTCGAACTCAAGAAACTGAAGCATTCTTCAGTTGTAATTCACAAGGGCGCAAAAGTGGCGAAATGAAAAATTTTTGTTTAATAAGAGGCGTCAAAATCAGTCACATTTCCCTTTTGCCAACACGATATAAAACAGTTATGGCTGAAGTATCCCACAGCTGCAAAAATTTGCTTTTTAATTTATTTTTCAGTTCTTGTCGAATGGCTTAGACGATTTCTTTGTCTCTCTCACTCTAGAATATATTCTGATGGATCACGGCGTACTAAGGGAGTGAAAACTGAAATAAATATACCGTGTTTACTCGAGTAATAGTCGTCCATTTTTGTCAATTTTCATGTGAAAATGTAGGTGCGACTATTATGCGGGGAAAATCTACTACATAATATTGTAACTATAAAGTTATTTTTTCTGCTTCAAAACGGGGGGTGCGACTATTATGCGAGGGAGGCTATTACACGAGTAAACACGGCATCTTCCTTTGAAACTTTTTTTAGCATGATCTTTTGAAATTTTATACTGTTTATTACTGTTATTTCGTTTATTTACGCTCTGAAAAATCTGTTCCTCCTGGAGTGATATATCTGTTTCATTTGGAAACAGGAGTATGGCCCGATCTAGCAGAACCGTCCAAATTTTGCTCCCCCACCCTTTTTTGCAGCTTTAATGACGACTTCATAATTTTTCAGCCCCGGGAATCAGAGGCAGCATTTCAATTTTTCATTTAGGGGTGCAAGATTTGATGTACTAAAATCCAGAATATGAAATAAATAAAATGTTTTTTTTAATTTGGAGGGGGGGTGAGCCTATTATCCGCACTTGCCCAGAATCATTATACTAATAAAATCCTGTCCTTTCCTCGCCTCTATAGATGTGCTGTATTGAAAAGAGAAACACTAATAAGAAAAAACTATATAAACCTATGTGATCCTTCGGATTTTGCGCTCCCTCTTCTGTTTGCGCCCTATTACTATTACGGCCCTGTTTGGAAAACCGATTCTAGAAGCTGAAAAACCTTAGGAAGTATCCCAGAACTTTAATTCACCGGGGCGCAGAAGTAGCTAAAAATAATACTTTTGTAAAGAGGGGCGTCAAAATTACGTTCATTTTCTTTTTCCGCTAACTTGATTAAAAAAAAAAAAAAAAAAAAAACTAGATTATATCTGGCTTTGTTAAAAATTTATTATAGCTTGTCCTTTTATATTTTTGTGCGCATTTCTTTTGAAGTATATCAGAAAGGAAGATAACTTGAGAGGTTCCGTGCTCGTAGCGTACGTGCTCATAGCGTACACCCCATCAAGCGTGCTTGTAGCGTACATGTGGTGCTCGTAGCGTACATCTTCCCCGCCACCTGTTTTCACCACAGTAATAATTGAAAAGAAGAAATAAAAAGGCAAATCCAGCTAAATATAGATCTACTTTAGTAGCGGCCATTTTAGTCCACAAAATTGTAGATTTCATTATTACTATTTATTTTGAACAAATAAGGTGAAGTTTAAATCAAGTCAAGAAAAAGTCATTGTAATTTATTTTATTTTTTTTTAAGGAACTGTTTTATGGCCGATTCCCAATTATAATGAAGTGTTCAAAATAAAAAATTGTATCAAGCGGTGTATTTTTCAGAATGTCTTTTAGCATGTTCGAATACTGGATAGAGCTTCAAATATTAAAAACAGTGCTGGCTATAAAACATTAAAGTAAAACAAAAGGTATCTCAGACGCAAAAAGAGGCATTTTTCTGTTTAGTAATATTTTTTTTTATAGTAATATTTTTTTATAGACATAAATGTCGAATATGTGACTGCGGCTTTCCTAGAGAAAAAATATTTTTAGAAATTTTGTCTGCTTCAAAACGGGGGTGAAACTATTATGCGAGGGCGACTATTACGCAAGTAAACACGTTATGTTTAATTATAAAAAATAATAATAATAACGAAATAATTTTGTTTTCTTTCTTTCATTTATTCTGAAATATCGTTGAAAGATCCGCTAAAAAAATGCGGATCCGGATTTTTTTTTCATCCGTGGATACGGATACGGATATCCGGAACACCTCTAAAAATAATCATATATCGATAATCATGTCTTTCAGTGTCCAGAATCCCCCTCCCCCCCCAAACCTACTGAATTGCTACGTTACTGAGCTCGATCGGATTGAGGGAGACCTAGCGTTAAGCTATGGATTATTATTACTGGTTTTCTTTTTATAAGTGCAAGAGTTTATTCTGATTCATGGTAATTTTTCTTGTTAGCTCTTTGTTTTTAAATAATAAATTTTAAAATAAGGAAGATTTATAAGTATATATATTTATATAATATTTTTATTTCTGAAAATAATCAATTTAAACATTGGTACTCTTATTTTAAAAATGCCTTTTTAAAAATTAAGTTATGGGATTAATAAGTCAAAAACAACTTTTTAAAAATCTTTTTTAAATTAAATGTTAGTGTAATTGTAATGTTTTTAGACAACATTTTAAATGCTGAAAAAAAAACAAAAAAAAAAAAACAGCAAGACTTTTTGAAGGAAACTGGCTTAAAATGATTTAAAATTCATTTCTTAAAATGTAAAATATTGGGTATATATAACTGTGATTAAAATTAATAGTTAATTAGCTTTGTTTGAATAGTTTTAATAATTACATGTTTACTATTTTTGATATTGAAAAGCTTATTGCCCCTCACAGACTTTGATTGAACATCTGTAAGCCTTCTGATGAGAAAGCTTAAACTTTCTACATCACCTCATTAATGCAAGGGAGTATATTTTATTTATTGGGAAGTTGTGTAAGAGGGCTGTATAAAAAGTAAAAGTTTGTATTTACTTACATTTAATTTCCGGAAAATTTTATTCGACACCATAAAGTAACTTTGTAATTAATTATATATGTCTAAGATTAATATTTAAGGAAGAAAACCCTAGGTCAGTGCTTGTAAGACACCTTCTCTAATAGGGTATAGGGCTGGAAGAAATAATGATTTTTATTTAATATTAAAACTATAAAACTTTTTACTTTCAGTGTAAGTTATCATGTGAGTTATGTTGATTTTGTGTTTAAGGCAGATCTACATGAGGGCTGCCTGCTTAATTAAGGCATGCCTTGAGCGGAGAACTTTTTGAGGGGTTCTAGCGCTTGTTCAGGTTACAACTACTGAAAACAGTCGCGCTGTAGGCCAGAACCCTAGATCTACATACTTCAGCCCTTTACCAAATTGCCATTAAATTAGTAAAAAGTATTCATATTATAATGTAAAAAGTTAATAATAATTTTTTTAAATTATAATGTAAAAAGTTAAAAATAATTTTTTTAAGCTTTATAAGGTAAATTTATTTCTTATAAAGATCTTACACAATATACAATCATATGTATTTTTGTTTGGCGTCCAATTATTTCTAGGAATCCTACGCATTCATTCCGCCCTTCTTTGTTCATCTTGCGGGAACCTGTATACAAGGGCGGTTCTACAGTTGCAGTCTGGGAGGGGGTTTATAATTTAATATAACCCCCCCCCTTTATTTTATAATTTATATAAACTCAGTGCCTCAGAGAAGGAGTGACTACTGGGGGACATAGAGAGGAAAAGGGTCACCTTTGACTGCACAATACACTTATAAAATGTTTAATCAATCATCAAATGTGAAATAAGTGTTTAATTAATCATATAATTGATGAAGTATGTAAATCCCAAAAGTAATAACCATGCATCTTCGACCCCATCGATCAAAATTGTTCCCCCCCCCCCTACTAAAATGAGACGGGCTCGGACTCTGTAATTCGCGATTGTGAATTTCCTATGCAGAATTATTTTTTTCACTTTCGTTTTCAAAATCCTGGGAGGGGTAATTACCCCCCCCCCCCATAAAACCGCCTAATGCCTGCACACTTTTACATTTTCTTCTTTCTGATAGCTTGATTTTCAGCCGGGAACGCAGCAAGAAAGCATTTATACAGATAGAAAAATTAATAGTTTAAATAACAATATATTTTTAAATGACGGTTTTTTTTATCATTTTAAGAGGTTTCTAGTATGATACATTATGTACACAGATTGCTTGCACACCTTTAAACAAGACAACAGCAATAGGATGACCAGCAACTCAATTTTCTTGCTAAAGAAGGTGGTTTTTTCCCCATATTTTATTTTTTTTCTAAACTACGATTTTGTGGACTAAAATGGCCGCTACTAAAGTAGTTCTACATTTAGTTAGATTTGCTGTGGTGAGAACAGAAACAGGTGGAGGGGGAGATGTACGCTACGAGCACCACATGTACGCTACAAGCACCCTTGATGGGGTGTACGCTATGAGCACGTACACTACGAGCACGGCACCACTTGAGAAACCATTTCTTTAAACATCCGGATAAGATAAGCTCAAAATAATTATAGGAGGTAATGAATCAACAGGTTCAAAGACCACCCCTTCGGAAGATCCATCTGCGGAAAAGGGTAATTTAGCATAGCCTGGAGGTGGAGGCCTGGACACTGAGTGGGCATCTGTTTCCCATGTATGGAAAAAGAAGCGATCAAAGAACGCTTCCTGACAATACACAGCGACAACTTTAGAAGTGTTTAAAAGTATTTGTGACAATAATACTGTTTAAAAGCTTGATAATATTATGAAAACAGTCAGTAAGCCCAATAACCAAAAAAAAAAAAAAAAGGAAAATGTTTGGAAACACGAAAAAAAGTAAAATTTGGCGCCCCTCAATTGAAACTCAAGCGTAGGCGACCGCCTACGTCGCCTACGCCTCAAACCGGCCCTGATAACCATGCATACCGAATTTCAAGGCAATCGTTTGTACGGTGCAGAAGGTCATGCGGCGTAGCGCAATCTAGTGGCGAGTTTTAGCAAAACGGATACGGCGGAAATATTCTTCGCATTCAGATATCGATGAATACGAAATTTAAGGACGATCGGCTGGACAGCCCTGAAGTTCATGTGTTGACGCGACATCTAGTGGCAAATTATATAGGAAAATGGATAGCGCCAAACTCTTCCCCGTGTTCAAATATCTATGTATACCTATTTTCATAGCGATCAGTTGCACAGTCAAGAAGTGATGCACTGCAGCGCGATCTAGTGGTTAATTAAAGTAATGATTTGCTACAGTGCCATCAAGTGGCGAGTTATAGCAAAATGGATAACGCCAAAATATTCTCATTGTTCAAATAGCTATGTATACTGATTTTCATAGCGGCCGTTTGAATGGTCAAGAATTTGGCCTGCTGCAGCGTCATCTAGTGGCGAGTTAAAATAATAATGCATTGCGGTGCCATCTAGTGGTGAGTAACATCAAAAGGAACACAGTTAGAATATATTCTTCGTGCTGAAATGTGTAAGTATAAGAAATTTTATGCCGATCGATCGAACGGTATAGAAGTTGATGCGTTGCAGCGCCATTTAGCGGCAAGTTACAGCAAAATGGATAGTGAAAAATATTCTCCGTGTTCTAATATGCGCGTGTACCAAATTTCATCGAAATTGGTTGGACGATATTCGCATAGTAAACGGCTAAACGGAATAGAATTTGACGTTCTGCTGCGCCACCTAGTGGTAAGTTAGAGAAAAACGGATAGCATAAAAAGCTTCTCAATGATAAAAGACTTAGGTGAACCAAATTTCATGGTACAACGGTGCTAGAGTTTTTCAACCTCATACACACATACCAACATTCATTTTTATATAACCAGTCTCATTATATATCCCAGTCTCAAATAAAATCCAGTTTCAAATCTAAGCCTCGCCAAAGTGCCAACATACGCCATTTTGCAAGAGTTTTTTCAGGAAATCATTCGAAGCATTGACTTAGCAGCAATCAATATGGGAAATAGTTCGGCCGCCAAAAAGTAAAGCAAGCATTTATTTGAAAAATGGAATCCCTTAATACATCCGAATTTTTTTAAATTATCAACTATAACGTGCTTTATTCATCGTTACTCCGATGTACTAAATGAGAAGATTTCAATTTTCTGAAATTTGGCGGAATTCCCCCAACTTAAACCAATGTACTCATTTGGCGAGAATTCTGGAGATAGATCAATTGAAATCCCTTAATAACTGCATTATTTCTTCACGGATCATTAAAATTTAACGTTGTATTCTAATAAAACCTTTGCACTTGCTTTCAAAAATCTATTTCCTTAAGTTCTCAATAAATTGCGCCAAGCCGAAAACTGTGCAAACCGCTAGAACTCACTTTCTCAAAATCGGCATTTGAGACATTTTATTTTTTCGCCAAACTAAAAAAAATTACATATTTACTCGGAAATCTTCAATCCTTATTGTTTTGCGTATAAAACATTTCATTCCTACTCCGATTTCCCATGTACACGATATTATAATAAAAAATTAATAATCTTACAAATATAAACTAACAAAAAAAAATCACTATTATTGTTTTATTTTTACTTTGAGAATTTAAAACATCTTATTCGGCAAAATCGCCACACATGGCAACCGCGATCCTTATTTCACACTTTTTTCACTACAGGGGTTACAATTACGGAAAGCTTTTTGCGTGGAGAACATAAAAAATCTCTTAAATTCCGGGAACGGGTGGACTTTCAAAGTTTTAAAGTGGACTATGATTTATTCTATATTATTTTACATATCTGTGCAAAATTTCAGGCTGATATGTCCATTTTTGTGGATTTGTATACAACTCAAATCCACAAACAAACAAACAAACAAACAAATAGAATTTCATTTTTATTTATAAGATATATCTGTCTAGATAATAATTTTATGGAAAAAAATCCTCCATGTATAAAGGTGTATATAATAATTACAGAATGATTTTTTAAAAAGAAACCATTCATTTATTAATTTGCGCAGAGTAATTGTTGCTTGTAAATAAAAATCGATGGAATTCAATCACCTTGTTAGAGAACATTTTTTTTAAAGATTATTCTTTTAATTAACCTCCCCCCCCCAACTGATCACAGATGTCAGCATAGATATTCGGTTTCATAGTTCTGATAATTGTTGTTTTTTGTATGTGTTTAGATAGCTTAAAAATGAGGTTTGAATTGCGAGTGAATTTTTATGTCTAATTCCTATTTCCGCATAATCCAGAATTCTGCATAATTATGAATAAATTATTCAAGTATGCTATCATTATTTTTTCATGGAAAAAATTTCAAACTTATTTAGAATGTTTGGCTGTAATTATTACATTAAAAAAAATAGTTGATGCAAGTATGCTTACTTTGATATTTTATTCTCTAATTGTGTACTTAGTAATTGTATTTTTTTGTTTACTTAGAATATTGGCTACATTCCATCAAAGTGGATGAATAACGTATATGTAATTAAATCTTATATTTCATATTTTTCTCTTAAATAAAGTAATATTTATACTTATTCGTCTAAATAGCGTACCTTAAACATCCAATAGATGTTTAAGGTACGCTATTTTACAAGCGCTATTTTAATGAAGGAATGTACATACCTATATTGGTTTATTTTACAAGGCGAAATGAAGGATTTTTCATACCTACGGGTTTACGGGTAGTAAATCTTTAGAGTACCTATTTTACAGGTCCATACATACACACACACACACACACACACACACACACAAAAAAAAAATCATCACACTTAATGGTCTTAGCAGAAAAAATACAAAGTACACTATTTTACAAGGCCACGTAAAGAAGTGCGATACGGCATGATATTTTAGGGGGAGCAAATGTTTGAAATACACTATTGTTTGAAGTACACTTGCACTATTGAGACACACAACGAGTTCCCGTACTTATAGGTCTATCTAGAATAAATGCTTAAGTTACACCATTTTGTAGGGTCATGCAAAAGAATTACGATACATAATCTACAGGGAGTAAATATTTCAATTACACTGTTTAACAGGGCCAGACAAAAAAAATCCGCATAAATAATAATCAACGGGCAGTAACGATATAAAGCATAGGTTCCCAATCTTTTTTGAACTGGCGCCCCCTTTTCTAGTGAATATTTCAATACCGCCCCCCCCCTCCCACTTCAGAGAAATAAGAGCGTACATATGCATGGTGAAAACAAGAATTAAATAATAAAAAAAAATTACTAATAGATATTGTTGGAATTGAAACTCTACTGAATTTCTTATTCATTTAAAAAAGAGGAATAAAAGTTTTAGGGAGGAATCTCTTTCTCTCAACAGCGAGGTCTCATATCGAAATATGTGAATTTTCGCACACGTGATAGAAATGAATTATCAGAGTGATTTTTAAGT